>SJXQ01010026.1:0-33113 GCA_006408695.1 Aepyceros melampus | reverse complement strand
GAGACGAGGCAGAAGGAGACCGAGTTCTTTTCTCTCTGGAGCTTGTTCAGATTTTCCATAAGCCGCAGAACCGACACCCAGCCCCCGCCCACCGCAGCCCCTGCCCATCGTCCCTCCAACTTCCCCTCCCCAAGGGCTCCTCCCCTCTTTCACCCTCCTCTCCTCTCTCCACCGACCCCACCTCAGCCGCCCCGGTCCCAATTTGGCAGCAGAATTTCTGCACCCCAGCAATTTCAGCATGCCAAAAGCCTGGGAAAGCCCTGCGCTGCTAATGAGCTCAAGCTGACCTGGTCTCCCGGCCGAGGCTGCTGCATTTAACAACCCCTCGCTCCAGCAGGGCCGTCATTGACTTCCCAAACACTTTTTCATCATTATTCCATGCAGTCTTTCGTTGGGCACTTGCTATGGACGAGACCTTCACTGGAGGAGGGGGTGGCGGGACTAGGGACACCACCCTCTTCCTCGTGGATTTATAATCTTGCAGGAGCAGCTGCAATGTATGTGAGAGGAGCGGTCACCCCTAGGAAGCCAACACAACTGCAGTCTCGTTTGGGTCATGTGGCCAGCCAGCTTGGTGACCTTGAAATAGTCCCTTCCTCTCTCTCTGGACCTTGGTAATTCTATTTGTAAAACAAAGAGTTGAATTACCTTGGCACCTTCCAAATTGTAGTTTTGTGATCCTTTACAAGATGGTGAAATAAATTTAGTGAACCAGCATTCAAAAAAAAAAAAAAAAAGAACCAACAACTATATCAGAATCAGAGTGATACACACAGTAGAGGCAAGTATTGCATAAAGAACTGGTCATATGTACACATGTGTATTTTGTATCCATGTGTGTTTACATGTCTCTATAGTTGAGTATACAGTATGCATTGTGTGCATATATACACTTAATGTATGTTGAGTGTGTGCATGCAGGTGTGTGTGTTGGGTCATAATAAAAAGTGGTTTTCTTATAATAGGTCACATCAAAGTAGTTTGGGAAACACTAATGTATATGCTCCCTAAGGCTCTTCTGGCTTACATGGTTCCAAATGCAGTTAAAAGAGGAACCTAAAGGATCACCACGGGACAAGGAAGGATTCACAAAAGAGATTGTGAAATTTGTACTTTCAGAAATGAGGGAGAGACCAAGAGAGGAGGCTGGGGAAAGTCTGGAAAGTCTGCTGGATTCGGTGATGCAAGATCAAGCCCTAGCCTTTGGAGTGGGAGCACTGACTCCAAGACCCTAGACTAGCAGAGAACTAACCCTAGGGAGTATCAAATAGTGAGAACTCACACAAAGGAAACCACTGGAATACAAAACCCAGCATCACTCAACTACCAGTAGCACCCTGTGCAGGATGCCTCATCTAAACAACAAACAAAATGAAAATACAAACCCAATCATCAGCAGACAGGATTACCACCTCACTCAGCCTTGACATCAGAGGAAAAACAAACAAACAAAAATTCAGCACAAATCTCACCCTATAAGAAGCTTACACAAACCACTGGAACAGCCTCAAACCACTGGAACAGCCTTGAAAGTGAAGTCACTCAGTCGTGTCCAACTCGTTGCGACCCATGGACTCTAGCCCACCAAGCTCCTCCCCTCCATGGGATTCTCCAGACAAGAATACTGGAGTAGGTTGCCATTTTCTTCTCCAGGGGATCTTCTCGACCCAGGGATGGAACCCAGGTCTCCCACATTGCAGGCAGACGCTTTAACCTCTGAGCCACCAGGGAAGCCCTTAAATACAAGCATCCAAGTACTAACATCAAAGATTTCAAGGGAGGAAAGAAAGCCAGGTTGAAAGAAGGGGGAAGTGGTTGGGGGGCGGGGGGTGAGTGAAACGGGTGGCCTTACAGACGTCTCCTGCCACCTACAGATACCCAGGTGTTAAGGGATTTTTCCCTGGGCCTCCAGAGAAAGGAGGACTGGAACTCAGCCCTACCAGAAATCAGACCAGACCAGAACCAGAATTCGAGGACCAGCCTTAGGAGGGCAGAAACCAAAAGGAAGAAAGAATTCAACCTTAAAGCCTGGGAAAAGGAGACCTCAAACACAATAAGTTAAAAAAAAATAATGAAAAGGCAGAGAAATACTACACAAATGAAGGAACAAACTAGAAACATAGAAGTCCAAATAAACAGAGGAAATAGGCAAACTACCTGAAGAAGAATTCAGAATAATGATAGTAAAGATGATCAAAAACCTTGAAAATAAAATGGAGAAATGCAAGAATCAGTTAACAAAGACCTAGAAGAATTAAATAATAAACATATAGAGACAATACAATTACTGAAATTAAAAATACTCTAGAAGGAATCAATAGCAGAATATCTGAAGCAGAAGAACGAATCAGTGACCTGGAAGGTAAAATGGTGGAAATAACTTCTGAAGAGCAGAATAAAGTAAAAAGAATGAAAAGCACTGAGGATAGTCTCAGAGACCTCTGGGACAATATCAAACACACCAACATTTGAATTATAGGGGTCCCAGAAGAAGAAGAGAAAAATAAAGGGTATGAGAAAAATTTTGAAGAGATTATAGTTGAAAATTTCCCCAACATGGAAAAGGAAATAGTCGATCAAGTCCAAGAGGCACAAAGAGTCCCATACAGGATAAACCCAAGCAGAAACACACCAAGACACATATTAATCAAACTAACAAAGACTAACACAAAGAAGGGATATTAAAAGCAGCAAGGGAGAAGCAACAAGTAACATACAAGGGAAATCCCGTATGCTTAACAGCTGATCTTTCAGCAGAAACTCTTCAGGCCAGAAGGGAATGGCAGGATATATTTAAAGTATCAAAAGGGAAAAATCTACAACCAAGATTACAGTACCTGGCAAGGATCTCATTCAAAATTGATGAAGAAATTAAAAGCTTTTCAATCAAGCAAGAGTTAAGAGAATTCAGTACCACCAAACCAGCTTAACAACAAATGTTAAAGGGACTTATGTAGTCAAGAAATACAAGAGAAGGAAAAAGATCTACAAAATCAACCCCAAACAATAAAGAAAATGGCAATAGGAACATATATATCAATAATTACTTTAAATGAAAATGGATTAAATGTTCCAACCGAAAGACACAGACTGGCTGAATGGATACAAAACAAGACCATGCATATGCTGTCTATAAGAAACCCACTTCAGACCTAAAGACATATACAGACTGAAGGTGAGAGGATGGGAAAATAAATTCCATGCAAATGGGAAGCAAAAGAAAGCTGGAGTAGCAAGCTTCAATCAGACAAAATAGACTTAAAGAAGATTACAAGAGATAAGGAAGGACACTACATAATGATCAAGGGATCACCCCAAGAGGAAGACATAACAATTGTAAATATCTATGCACTCAACATATGAACACCTCAATACATAAGACAAACACTAACAGACATTAAAGAAGAAATTGACAGTAACCCAATAATAGTAGGAGACTTAAACACCTCACTCACACCTGATGATCTGTTTTGACAGGTCATCAAAACAGAAAATTAATAAGGAAGCACAAGTCTTAATTGATACATTAGATGAGGTGGATCTCATTGATATCTTCAGGAGATTCCATCCAAATGCAGAAGAATACACCTTCTTCTCAAGTGCACATGGCATATTCTCCATGATAGACCATACCTTGGGTCACAAATCAAACCTCAGTAAATTTAAGAAAATTGAAATTGTATCAAGCATCTTCTCTGACCACAAGGCTATGAGACTAGATACCAATTACAAGAAAAAAAAACCGTAAGAAACACAAACACCTGGAGATTAAATAACACGTTTCTAAATAACCAACAGGTTACTGGAGAAATCAAAAGGGAAATCAGAAAATTTCTAGAAACAAATAACAATAAAAACACAACTCAAACCTATGGGATGCAGGAAAAGCAGTTCTAAGAGGGAAGTTTATAGCAACACAATCCTACCTTAAGAAACAAGAAAAACATCGAATAGACAACCTAACTTTACACCTAAAACAATTGGAAAAAGAAGAAGAAGAAAAAAAAACCCAGATTAGTAGAATGAAAGGAATCATAAAGATCCGAGCAAAAATAAATGAAAAAGAAATGAAAGAAACAATAGTAAAGATGAATAAAACTAAAAGCTAGTTCTTGGAGAAGATAAAATAGACAAACCTTTAGCCAGACTCATCAAGAAAAAAAGAAAGAAGAATCAAGTCAACAAAATTAGAAATGAAAAAGGAGAGGTTACAACAGACAGTGCAGAAATACAAAGGATTATAAGAGAATATTAAGAACAACTAATGGCAAAAAAATGGATAACCTGGAAGAAATGGACAGATTCTCAGAAAAGTTCAGTCTTCCAAAACTGAGCCAGGAAGAAATAGAAATTGTGAACAACCCAATTACAAGCACTGAAATTGAAGCTGTGATCAAAAATCTCCCCAAAAACAAAAGCCCAGGACCAGATGGCTTCACAGGAGAATTCTATCAAACATTTAGAGAAGAGCTAGTGCCTACCTCCTAAAACTCTTTCAAAAAATTGCAGAGGAAGGAACACTTCCAAACTCATTCTACGAGGTCACCATCTTCCTGACACCAAAACCAGACAAAGACAACACAAAAAGAAAACTACAGGCCAATATCACTGATGAACACAGATGCAAAAATCCTCAACAAAATTTTAGCAAACAGAATTCAGCAACACATCAAACAGCTCATACACCATGATCAAGTTGGGTTTATTCCAGGGATGCAAGGATTCTTCAATATATGCAAATCAATCAATGTGATACACTATATTAACAAGTTGAAAGATGAAAACCATATGATCATCTCAATAGATGCAGAAAAAGCTTTTGACAAAGTTCAGCCCCCATTTATGATTACGACTCTTCAAAAAACGCACATAGAAGGAACCTACCTCAACACAGTAAAGGCCATATATGATAAGCCCACAGTAAACATTATTCTCTATGGTGAAAAACTGAAAACATTCCTAAGATCAGGAACAAGACAAGAGTGTCCACTTTCACCACTATTAGTCAACATAAGTCTGGGAGTCCTAGCTACAGCAATCAGAGAAGAAAAAAAAATAAAAGGAATCCAGATCAGAAAAGAAGTAAAGCTCTCACTGTTTGCAGATAACATGATACTGTACATAGAAAACCCTAAAGATAGTATCAGGAGATTACTAGAACTAATCAGTGAATTCAGCAAAGTTGCAGGATACGAAATCAACACATAGAAATCACTTGCATTTCTATATACTAACAATGAAAAATCAGAAAGAGAAGTTAAGGAATCAATCCCATTCACCACTGCACAAACAGAATTAAATATCTAGGAATAAACTTACCTATGGAATGATGCTAAGGCTGAAACTCCAGTACTTTGGCCACCTCATGCGAAGAGTTGACTCATTGGAAAAGACTCTGATGCTGGGAGGGATTGGGGGCAGGAGGAGAAGGGGATGACAGAAGATGAGATGGCTGGATGGCATCACTGACTCGATGGACATGAGTCTGAGTGAACTCCGGGAATTGGTGATGGACAGGGAGGCCTGGCGTGCTGCAATTCATGGGGTTGCAAACAGTCAGACACGACTGAGTGGCTGAACTGAACTGAACTGATGGAGACAAAAGAACTGTACACAGAAAATTATGACACTAATGGAAGAAATCAAAGACTACATAAATAGATGGAAAGATATTCCATGTTCCTGGGTAGAAGAATCAATATTGTGAAAATGACTATATTACCAAATGCAATCTACAGATTCAGTGTGATCTCTATCAAGTTACCAATGACATTTTTTACAGAACTAGAAAAAGAAAGTTCACAATGCATATGGAAACACAAAAGACCCCAAATAGCCAAAGCAGTCCTGAGAAAGAAGAATGGAGCTGGAGGAATCAACCTTCCTGACTTCAGATTATGCTACAAAGCTACAGTCAGCAAGACTATGGTACTGGCACAAAAACAGAAATATAGACCAATGGAACAAGATAGAAAGCCAAGAAATAAACCCGTGCACCTATGGGTACCTTATTTTTGACAAAGGAGGCAAGAATATACAATGGGGCAAAGACAGCCTCTTCAATAAATGGTGCTGGGAAACCTGGACAGCTACATGTAAAAGAATGAAATTAGAACACTTCTTAACACCATACACAAAGATAAACTCGAAATGGATTAAAAACCTAAATGTAAGACCAGAAACGATAAAACTCTTAAAGGAAAATGAAGGCAGAACACTTGATGACATAAATCAAAGCAAGATTCTCTATGACCCACCTCCTAGAGTAATGGAAATAAAAGCAAGAGTAAACAAGGGGGACCTGCTAACTTAAAAGTTTTTACACAGCAAAGGAAACTGTAAGCAAGGTGAAAAGACAACCCTTAGAATGGGAAAAAATAATAACAAATGAAACAGCTGACAAAGGATTAATTTCCAAAATATACAATCAGCTCATACAACTCAATCAAAAAGTGGGAAAAAGACTTAAACAGACATTTCTTCAAAGAAGACATACAGATGGCTAACAAACACATGAAAAGATGCTCAACATTGCTCATTACTAGAGAAAAGCAAATCAAAACTACAATGAGATATCACCTCACACTGGTCAGAATGGCCATCATCAAAAAGTCTACAAACAATAAATGCTGGAGAGGGTGTGGAGAAAAGGCAATGCTCTTGCACTGTTGGTGGGAATGTAAATTGATTCAGCCACTATGGAGGATGGTATGGAGATTCCTTAAAAAACTAGGAATGAAACCACCATATGACCCAGCAATCCCACTCCTATATCCCATTCAGGCATATACCCTGAGGAAACCAAAATTGAAAAAGACACATGTATCCCATTATTCATTACAGCACTATTTACAATAGCTAGAACATGGAAGCAACCTAGATGTCCATCAACAGATGAATAGGTAAAGAAGTTGTGGTACATACACAGCAGAATATTATTCAGCCACAAAAAGGAATGCATTTGATTCCGTTCTGATGAGGTGGATGAATCCAGAATCTATTATACACAGTGAAGTGAGTCAGAAAGAAAAAGATAAATATTCTAATGCATATATACAGAATCTAGAAAAATGGTACTGAAGAATTTATTTACAGGGCAGCAGTGGAGAAACAGACATAAAGAATAGACTTATGGACATGGAGAGAGGGGAGGAGAGTGTGAGATGTATGGAAAGAGTAACATGGAAACTTACATTACCATATGTAAAATAGATAGCCAACAGGAATTTGCTGTATGGCTCAGGAAACTCAAACAGGGGCTCTGTATCAACCTAGAGGGGTGGGATGGGGCAGGAGATGGGAAGGAGTTTCAAAAGGGAGGGGATATGTGATACCTACCTATGGCTGATTCATGTTGAGGTTCGACAGAAAACAACAAAATTCTGTAAAGCAATTATCCTTCAATTAAAATAAATAAAATTAAAAAAATGAGTAGAGGGACTTTGTTGGGGGTCCAGTGGCTAAGACTCTTTGCTCCCAGTGCAGGGGGCCTGGATTCAATCTCTGGTTGGGGAAATAGATCCCACATGCCACAACTAAGGGTCCACGTGCTGCAACTAAAAAAAAAAAAAAAATCCCGTATGCCACAGCAAAGACTGAAGATCTCGAGTGCTGAAACTAAGAATCGGCGCAGACAAAATAAACAAACATATATATCTATATTTTTTAATGGGTAGGATTTCTGCCAACTGAGAAATGTAATTCAGGGACAAAGGGGAGAAGGGGAAATGGCATTCCAGGTAGAGGCATCCTTGTGAACAAAGGCCCAGCAGGTGGACTCTGCTTGGTCTGTATGGGGAAGAGGAGTCCTGTGACTGTGGAGCAGAGTATGACTGGGGGGTTGTGAGGTTGGACAGGTTCCACGGCTTGTGGAGGTCCCTGGCTTCCACATGGGGGTTTCTCATAGGGGTGGTAGGGAGCCCGGTGAGGCTTTCAATATCCTAACAGGCCCCTGAAGGATCCCAAGACTCCATGTTCTTCCTCCTCTTCCAGGAAAGGACTTTCTGGACTGAGTTATACTAAGGTGTGATTGACTGACAAGACTTGATGAACAAGCCGTTTCACGGCACAGTTGGTGTTTTACTGTTGGCAAGTGGCCCTACGACAGAGGGACTTTAGAATTTTTAGGTCTGGATAGGACTGTAAAGGCAATGTCAAACTTGCTTCTTTTTTGTCTCCCTTCAGGGGAAAAATTAGTACCAAGGGTCTGCAAAAGAATTGTCACTCTGCCTGATGGTCCCTAAGGGGGTTTGCAGGGGGGACAGAAAAGCCTGGTGTGCTTCAGTCCATGGGGTCGTACAGAGTCGGACACGACCGAGCGACTGAACGACGAAGGGGGTCTGCATGCTGAGGGCTGGCATTTCAGGAACCTTGATGTTTGTGAGGATATTTGGGATAAAATGCTGGAAATTGTGAGTCCACGGTGTCTGAAAATCCAATACCTAAACAATGGGCTCATTTAATTTCTCTTTCTGCAAATAAGGAAACAGCAAACTGGAGAGAAGGGAGCAGGCCAAGGAGACACAGTGGGTTAGAATCCGTTCCTAGTCCACTGAATGGTGGTGTCTGCTGGGGGACGGGTGGGAGCATGAGGGTGGAGGAAGGGGTGGTATTTCAGGAGGCCAAACCAGGGAGTCCTCTAAGAAGGTGGCTGCCTACTCAGAAAGCCTGCACACTTAAAATAGCTCAGCCTGGCTCCCCTCCCTCACAGAAGGTGGCCCCGCTCCTGCCCTGTGGCTAATTCTTTGTCACGTTAGTTAAAGGTAGGTGACAAGGGTTCGATCCCCGGATCAGGAAGAACCTCTGGAGAAGGAAATGGCAACCCACTCCAGTATTCTTGCCGGAAGAATCCCATGGACAAAGAAGCCTGGCAGGCTATCGTCCATAAGGTCACAAAGCGTCTGATGCGACTGAAGAGACTTAGCATACCCCTTAAGACCCACTGTGACACCCACCTGGGCAGGCCCCGGACTCCAGGCTTGCTCCTTCCCTGGCCCCAGCAAAGATTGGATGTTAAACAAGGAAAGGTGAACCCTTGAGCTAACTATTTTTAGTCCAAGAATTGGTTGCCAGGCACATTAAGCTAATTCCCTGCCGTATATCAGGGAGGCGACAGGGAAGCTGTTTGCAGGGTCTAATTGCAGGGATTTATTGTAAAATGCAACTTGTCAGCTCCGCTCCCAGGATTCAGTCTCTTAGCTCTGGGAATCTGAGCTTTCTGCTGATTCCTTGGGTGAAGGGGAAGGACTAAGGTGGAGAAGGGGCAGGCCTGTGCCCTAGAACCCTGGGCAACCGTCAGCTGACTTTGCACCAAGGGTTCTTAAGCCCAGGAAGGGGACAGAGAAGTTAAGACAGATGGGTCAAGCAAGAGGAGCGGGGTTGCTGGGCCCACAGTTAACGGGACTCAACCTTGACTTTCCTTGCACCTTCAGATCTGGAAAAGCCTCCTGCAGGGACCACGCTGACAGCTTTCCCTCTTGCCAGTGGACCACAGCACAAGAGGCCACATTCGTGGGTCACAGTAGATGGGTTTTTGGTTAGACAGATGGAGGATCCTCTTGACATGGGCGTGATTGGAGGTAAAAAGGTGACAATGTCTGGTCTCGATGGTGATTTTTCTTCTGCCCAAAGGAAGGGAGGGGGAGAGAACACAGCCAGCAGAGCCCACTAGGTGCCAGACACATGGGGGGCACCCGGACAGGGTCCTGTTTAATCCTTTGCACGCATTACACATTGCAGAGATAAGGAAACTAAGGCTCAGGTGAAGAGACTAACATGAGATCGCACAGCAGCCAGAGGAGCAGAACTGAAATTTTAAGCAGACTGTTCAGTTCCAGAGCTCTGCCCACTGACCTGGGATCCTAGGAGCCAGAAGGAGGGGACCCTTTTCCCTTTCGCTTCTCCATACCTGGAATTCTGGGGCAAAAAGACATCCATCCATCCATCCATCCATCCACCCAACAAATGTGTCAGATGTGTGCCAGGCCTCTGGAATATAGAAATAGAACATGGCAACAGCCCACAAGGATTCCACGTGAAGAGGCTGCTTTTTTGTTCCATTTATTTATTTGGCTGTCTGGTCTTAGTTCTAGCATGCGTGATCATGAGGCTATTTCATTGTGACACATAAACTCCTGTGCGCAGTCTCCAGAGTGCACGGGCTTAGTTGCTCCTCGGCATGTGGAATCTTAGTTGCCCGACCAGGGACGGAACTCAAGTCCTCTGCATTGCAAGAAGGATTCTTAACTGGTAGGCCACCAGGAAAGTTCCCAACAGGTTGTTTTATTTAGCCTCCCTCCTGCCTCATCTCATCCTCTCCAAAGAGAGCAGTCTGCATTTCAAATAGCTCAGGAAAAGGGCTGCAGACTTCCCTATGTCAGGAAGATTTAGGAAGCTTTGTATCCCAGGTAAGAGGTAGGAGAAGGACAGCTTGGACTCAGCATTTTGGGGAAGGCTGGACTCAGGCCTGCTTTCCTCATTTAGAGACATGGACTGATGCTGCAGAACTGCCTCATGGGAATGCTAAATGAGGAAAGGAAGGCTGAACGCCACTGTCACGGGTTCAACTTTCCTGAGACAAGCTAAAATCGGGTTGATCATTATAGCAAAATTCTGTGATCAGGCATCCAGGTGTATGGTTATTCTTTACAATTATTTTTAAGTTATATATATATATATATATATATATATATATATATATAGCTACCATAGAACTTCTTTTAATTTCTATCATGGTAGAAATTAAAGGGTACACAGGATACATCCTGAAAATTGCCCCTCTTTCCCTGCTCTCAGCCTCCTATTTCCTCTTCCCAAAAGCTCCCAGGTTATCCGTTTCTTGGCACACTTCCAGAGCATGCCTGTCTATCTACATAAATAAGCAATTATGGCTGTATATTCTTTCTGTTTCAAACACGATTTTGATTCATACGAACATGATTATGTTGTGATAAGCATGATCACCTTGCTCTTTTCCATGTAATTTATCTTGGAGGCTATTCTAAATCAGCCCATAAAGGGTGGCCCCATTCATTCCTTTTAATGGCTGCATAATATTCCACTGGTTGAAAGCACCATGATCTCTGTGTCTTGTCCCTAAAGCCAAATATTTCTCACTTTTGGGTCTTATCAGCAGTGCTGCCAAAAATTAATCTTGTTCATAAATCTTTTGGCATTTATAAGAGTATATCTATAGGATAAAATTCATGTCCATGGCCCACAAACATGTGTGTTTGTAATTTTGGTGCTTATTGCCAAATTATCCTCCAGATAGATTGTGCCCATTTACTGTGTCTTTGGGAGGGTCACCCCAGAAGCAGGCCCTGGGAAGGATTTATGGCAGGTAGTTTATTTTGGGGGTGTTCCAATGAAGCTGTAGGAGGGGAGGTGTGGAGTGAGACAGGAAAGGGAAGGCAGTTGGCAAGTAACTCCTGTGGTGACTGGAGCTTAATCCCATGGAGGAACTTGGGGAGCTCGTGTGGGATGCCTGCCTCAGAGTTATCCCAGTGGGGATGTGAGGATAAGATTCCCCCAGAAACGTGGGTGTCCCATTGCCCCACCCCTTCACCAAAGGCACATGGCTATTCTGGAAACCCAGTCCTATTTCTCTCCCCTCACCCCGTCTTGCCGTCCTGTCCCAGGCTGACACTTGATGGTCTGTCCTTGCAGGGTCCCTCCCAGCTGCTGAGCCCCGGAGAAGGTCCAAAGGCAGATCCCTAAAAGGAAACTACATCGGGCACTTCCTTTCGGCCACCTCGGCATTTCTGAACTGCATCCTACAAACTCTAGTACCTTCAAGCTGTAAACTAAGTGCCTGCAAGGGAAAAAAGTGTTTCCATGATGGAAAAGTTTTGGGAAGTGATGAGTTCAAATCAAACAGGTTCCCTTGCCGCAGGACTCCTCAGAGCCTTTACTGCACCCACCACATCGTGACTGTCTAGGGAGGGGCTAGAGACTAAGGATTTCCCTTCCTCCTCCTCCACATCTTGAGGAGTTCTATGGAGTCCAGTCCGGAAAGGGTTCTCCTGTGGGGTTTCCAGGTGAGCACAGATTCTGGCGGCCCCGTGGAGGCCTGGGCTGGCTGCCAGCCCCCTTCCTGCCACACAGATGCAGCAGCATCCGGATGGTGGGCTATCCATCCAGCCAGACAGGCCCAGTAATCTCCAGGGGGCTCCTGGCCTGCTTCGTTCCCCACCTGCAGCCAGGCAGGAGGCCCCATGCATGCTAAACAGGCCTGTCTCTCAGTAGGGCCCCACGATGGAGAGCTGCGAGCTAGACAGAAGGCCAATGAGAAAGGCAAAAGCGTCTTTCACCAGCCAGGTGTGCATATCCAGCCTGCTTGTGTCAGGAGGGCTGCTTTCTGCTGTCCAGGACCCATGCCGCACCTGGCTGTGGGTCATTTCTGATTCTACTGGGCAGCACAGGGCCTCTGGAGCAAAGGTTCTTACCTGGAAGTCCTACCTTGCCTCAAGGGGAAAGCAGAGCTGGATAGGAAGGGAAATCCAGACCAGGAGAAACACAGACTAATGCCGCCTTCCCTCCCTCCCCGCTTCCCTCCCTCCCTCCGCCCTCTCTCTTTCCTCCCTCCTTCTCTTCACTCCTTCACTCTCTTCTTTCCCTCCATCTAACCATATTCATCCATCCCTCCATCCATCCATCCAATTCAAAGTGCCTTGAGCCCCTGTTCTGTACCAGTTCCTGTGGGATTCACCAGATGTCTATTGCTGACAAAAGATTCCTTCCTTTCCTCCCTGCCCGCATGATTTCTTTTTCTCTCCTCCCTCTATTGTTTCCCCTTCCCTTTCTCCCTTCTTCCTCCCCTGCCTTTCTGGTCCCATCTCCCTTGGGCATTCACTGAGTGCTCATGACAGACAGAATTCCAGCTCTGACCCTCCAGAGGGGAACTCAAAGCCCGCCACACTGGATGCACCAAACAGAGGGGACGGGGGTAGGATGCTTGCTCCCAGGGTAAACGCTTTGGTATTTAAGTGCCCAGAGAGATGGAATGAAGGAACAGGGCATAGATAGGACCAGAGAAAGGAATCAAGCATTAGTGAACATGTGCTAAGGGCTGTTACATATGCTAAGTAATTTCCTGAGCTCGAAAATGCCATGGAAGAGGTGCCTGTATCCAGACTTTTACTCTTGAGATATCTGAAATCCTGAGGCTCAGAGAGGTTATGCTGTTGACCCAAGGTCACACAGGAGTGAGAGGAGATCGGAGGCTGCTGGAGAGGGTGAGGAACTGAGGCTGAGGAACAAGAGTGAATCTGAGGAGGCTGGCTTGCCTGGGGCTGTGGGAAATCAGTCCGGTTGGGGAACAGATATATAATGGGAGAGAAAAGCTTGCTGAGCAAAGCTGTTGGCAAGGCCAGAGGGTGGAGCTGGCTTCATTGGAGACCCCAGGACAGAAAGTTTTCTGGCCAAGGGAGTAGAAGGGACACCATGGAATCCTTGCAGGAGGACTCAGACTGTGAAACGTCAGCCTCTCTTATTTATCTGCTGCAGGTTATGTCATGGGTATTGATTCTCTTTTAATAAAATTTCATTCTGATATTTTAAAAAAGGAAAACGAGGAGGGTGTGTGGGGAGAGAGAGAGCCGGGCTGCACATGCTGTGAACTGATGCTTCTTCATGGGCAGTTTGACACCTTTCCCAGGAAGAAGGGGGTGGTCCCTCCACCGGTTGTGGGAGGGTACTGAGGGCGGCCAAGTGGGCCTGAGAAAGACACAGGGATCAGGAAGATCCCCCGGACTTCTATCCCTGCCTTCTCCCTTCTCTCGCACAATCCAGACAGAGTCAGATCAGACCCCAGGCATGACACCTCTGCTCAGAGGCCTGCACTCACGTCCCTCTGTCTGATGCGGGGGCTCTTCCCTGCACCACCTGGGACACCACATCACATCTGCTAATCAAGGATAATGCCCCTTGGAGGATGCTCTTCCTGTTCCACAAGCCTGTTGTGATCACAGAAAATAAAAGCACTTTGCTGAACCTGAAGTTTCCCCCAAAAGGCAAGGGAGGGAGGAGGGGATGTTGAGTCCCACTTGATTGCAAGGCATTCTCCCTCATCGGATTCCTCCCTCACTCAAACTCTCTCCCCCCACCATCTCCACACCTTACCCATTTTCTGTTCCTGAAATGAGGGTGGCATTGGCGAGGCAGGACTAGGCCCTGGAGGGGCTGATTAGTTTCCCTTTGATCACTACTTTCCAAATCAAGTTGCCACCCTCACAGAGCATAAGTGAGGGGGTGGTTTGTTTCTCAAGGACTGCCCCAACTCAAGCATTTCTATTTGTATTTAGATCTTAATTTTTAAAATTTATTTTATTTTTGGCTGCGCCGGGTCTTCGTGTCTTTGCAAGGGCTTCTCTCTAGCTTCAGTGATCAGGGGCGGCTGCTCTTCGTTGCGGTGCTCAGGCTTCTCATTGCATTGGTTTCTCTTGCTGCGGGGCACAGGCTTAGTTGCTCCAAGGCAGATGGGATTTCCCAGCCCAGGGATCGAACCTGTGTCTCTTGCATTGGCAGGCAGGTTCTGACCCGCGGAGCCACCAGGGAAGTCTTAGATTTCTTTTCCATAAAGCAGCAACATTAAAAACAGTGATACAAATACTTATCTAACTCCTTTTTTTGCCCATTAAATTTAAAATAAAATCTCATTTGGAGCAAGATTTAAAGTACCCTCCACCCCCGAGTACAGATGGGTGCCTTCTGTCAGCAAAACTCTTATCAATCTCTGCTTAAATTGATTCTGGCCTCTCCCTTAGCCTCTCTGGAAATACTTTAGTGTTCACAATCCATGGTCTGGAACTATTCATGGACATTTGTAAGCAGGTTTCTGTTCTTCTTTTAAAAAAAGCCTTTCCCGGTCCCTCAGCTGCCATGCTAACCGAACCATCGAGTACTAATTATCCAGGCAGGAATTCACCTGCTTTCCTCCCTTCTGTACCTAATTCTGTCTTCTCAAGAAAAATTTGGCTTTAAAAAAATAGTCATAATATATCTGAAAGGTCTATCATCCCGGGTGTACAGTCTTCTATTATTCAAGCCTTTCGGCTGAGAATGCTCATGGGCCCATAAGATGGCTTCCTTCCAATCCTTGGTGCAGAGCTGGAGCCCTCTCTTCCAGTCTCGTCTCCCGCCGCACCCTTCTTGGGTCAGCCTCACCAGCTCCCTGCCACGCCATTGCCTCCACAGTGTGCACAGTCTGGAATGGGCCTCCCCACCATGCCCCATTCAAGGCTCAGATAAGAAGTCACCTCCTGCGTAGAACTTTCCAGAGCCCTACAAATGACCTCGAATCCTTGAGTTTATTTAGCCTCTGTTTAGTTAAGTGGTTAAGGATCAAAACCCCTGGGCCACCATGACTGCTCAGCCACTGCTCTGTATAATCTTCATGAGCTGCCCAACCTCCACCAGCCTACTTCCCCCCAAAAGATGGGGGATCATAATAAGAGTACTGACCCCATAAGGCTGTTGTGAAGATTAAATATAGAAGTTCATGCCTCGACCCGACACATGGCAAGGGCTCCCCAAGTGTTAGCTGGCTGCAGTGGCCCTGGCTATAGACAACGTGTAACTGTCCATTCCTTCCACTGCACAGGGAGTTCCTTGAGGACATGGATCAGTCCTTGTTCATCTCACAGTCCATTCATTATCCATCAGGACAGCTCAGGTCCCACCTCACCTGTACAGCCGTCCTTGAATGCTCTAATCCTCAAGATCATTCTGTTCCTGCCATCATTCATCCCACTCTATTTATTAGGATTAAATTTGAGTACAAATAGCAAAAAACAAAAATAGCAGTGGCTTGAAGGAGATGAAGGTCTATTCCTTATGCAGAAATTCATGCAGATAGATCAGGGCCCATTCTAGGACCTCACACCCTCTTGCTTTACCGGATGTGACCTCCATTAACTTATGACTCTCAACTTCATGCTCCAATATGACAGCCCTCCTCCCACCACATACTCCTGGCAGCCAGTGGAGGAAGGGACAAAGGAGAGATAAAGTGTACACTTGTGCAATCTCTAAAAACTCCCAGAGGCTCTCACAGGACCCTTCCACTTGTATCCATTGGCCAGAACTGTCACGTGGCCACACCCACCTGCAGAGGATATTGGGAAATGTAGTCTTTATTCTGGGCTGCCTTTCACCCAGCTAAAATTTCTCTTTCTATCCGAAAAGGAGAGAATGTACTATATTGTAAAGCAATTATCCTCCAATTTAAAAAATTTCATTAAATTAAAAAAAAAAGAAAGAGGAGAATGGATCTGAGGGGAAACTAACAATCTCGACCAGGTACCTCCATACAATCAATGTAACACAATTATTTTTATATAAAATTTTTTGAATCTGTCACGTGGCCACACCCACCTGCAGAGGATATTGGGAAATGTAGTCTTTATTCTGGGCTGCCTTTCACCCAGCTAAAATTTCTCTTTCTATCCGAAAAGGAGAGAATGTACTATATTGTAAAGCAATTATCCTCCAATTTAAAAAATTTCATTAAATTAAAAAAAAAAGAAAGAGGAGAATGGATCTGAGGGGAAACTAACAATCTCGACCAGGTACCTCCATACAATCAATGTAACACAATTATTTTTATATAAAATTTTTTGAAGATTGTTTTAATTGGGGTAGTATACACATAACCTGTAATGTAAATCTTACCCATTTTTAAGTGTATAGTTTAGTAGTATTAAGTACACTCACGTTGTTATACAATCAAGCTCCAGAACATTTTTAATCTTGCAGAACTGTTACTCTGTACCCATTAAACAATAACTCTCCATCCCACCCCAGCCCCTGGTAACCACTGTTTTACTTCTGTGTCTGTAAATTTGACTACTCTAAGTACCTTGATTTTTGGGGCTCCAAAATCACTGCAGATGGTGATTGCAGCCATGAAATTAAAAAACACTTACTTTTTGGAAGGAAAGTTATGACCAACCTAGATAGCATATTCAAAAGCAGAGACATTACTTTGCCAACAAAGGTCTGTCTAGTCAAGGCTATGGTTTTTCCAGTGGTCATGTATGGATGTGAGAGTTGGACTGTGAAGAAGGCTGAGTGCCAAAGAATTGATGCTTTTGAACTGTGGTGTTGGAGAAGACTCTTGAGAGTCCCTTGGACTGCAAGGAGATCCAACCAGTCCATTCTGAAGGAGATCAGTCCTGGGATTTCTTTGGAAGGACTGATGCTGAGGCTGAAACTCCAATACTTTGGCTACCCCATGCGAAGAGGATTCATTGGAAAAGACCCTGATGCTGGGAGGGATTGGGGGCAGGAGGAGAAGGGGACAACAGAGGATGAGATAGCTGGATGGCATCACTGACTCGATGCACATGAGTTTGAGTGAACTCCGGGAGTTGGTGATGGACAGGGAGGCCATGGGGTTGCAAAGAGTCAGATACAACTGAGGGACTGAACTGAACTGAACTGAAGTACCTTGTGTGAATCATACAGTATTTGTCTTTGTGACTGGCTTATTTCTCTTAGCATAGTGTCCTCAAGGTCCACTCATGCTGTCATATATGTTAACATTTAATTTTTTTTTTTAGTACCAATAGTCATTTCTGCTGTTCCTTTTCTTCCCCTGGCCACACCATGTGGCTTGCAAGACTTTAGTTCCCTGATCAGGGATTGAATCTGGGCCCCTTGCATTGGAAGTTTTGAGTCTTAACCACTGAACCACCAGGGAAGTCCCTTTTCTGTTCCTTGATATTGCACCTGCCCTCCCACTAGAACTGAAGATCATTATTCATTTGACAAAATTGTCTAGGAAGATTAATATAACAAGAATGGTAGGTACTAGAATGTAGGCTTGGGGCAAAGACAATGTTTATGCTCCTCTTTGCCCTACGACACCTTTCCAGGGCAGTATTAGTTCATATTACTGCTTAACAAAAATTTGTTCAATGATTGAAAAGTCATGCTAGTCTATCATCACTATGATAGGCCAGAGGCCCTCTAGATCTCTTTACCACCTTCTCTCACGCCTTCCAACTGTCTGGCTCCCAACTTTAGACACCCTGTCCCCAACCCCCTCCTGTGTTCCCTGCAATTCTCAACAGTGCTTTTCCTCACTGTGGGGTGGAATGTAGGGAGGTCAGGGTAGTGGAGGAGGTGAACTTGAGAAGGGTTTGGCTTCTGGCTCTTGAAGGAGGAAAGGACAGATGGGGGTCAGATGTGCCCCTCAGGGAGACCTAACATCCCACCACCATCCGCTTCCTCTCTCTGCCTTCTCTCATTAAGAAGATTAAGTGGACACCTACCAGACATGTACCTGCCTAAACCTGGCCTTGTATCTGAACCTCCTGAGGGAACCTGTTAAAACAAGCAAATAAAACTAGATTCCTGAGCCCTTCTCCAAACCTACAGAATTAGAATTTCTAAGGATGAGTGACCAGAAATCTTAATTTCTAACAAGCTCCCCCTGTGATTCTGATGTAGCCAGCTTGGAACTGACCACTCATCTACAGAAAATAATGTCTGTGGAACTGCCCCCCCACCCCTACATCTAATGTCAGTCCCAGCTCTTACTTGCTATGCAGCCTGGCCAAGTTTTTTAACCTCTGTGAGCTTCATACCAACACCTGCCTTATAAGGTGGTAGTGAGAATTACGTGAAATGATGCATGTAAAGTATTTAGCACAGTGCTTGGCATGTCCAGACCCCTAATAAATGGGGAGCTGATGTTATTGTTATTATTACATTATTAATTAGTATTAATAATATTATTACTCAAGCACCTGACAAAACCTAATTTTGAAGACAGTAGTTCCAAAGAGTGCTGTTGCCAAGCAGAGCCCCTGGAGAGGGTGTCTCAAGTTGAAAGCCAGCCAGATAAAAGGAGCTATTTGCTAGATGCTTGGCTCAATGATAGTAAAAGCTCCAGGGAGACCAGGGAGATGAAAGGAAGACACTCGCCATTTGGTGATATTACCCCATGTAGTACACGTGCGAGTTTCATTCACCCCAGGTCACTCCAGCAGCTGCCACCCAGCAGCTTTCTACAGCAGCAGAAGAGAGGGGGAGGAGCTTCAGGGGAGGGAAATCATCTGGGGGATGTTCCTCTGGGCTGGAACAGGGTGCAGCTGATGCTACTCCAGAGCCCCCTGCTCTTGGCAAGAAAAGGGAGGGAACTGGAGCCAGGTCCATGATGATAGAAGGATGGAGGGCCACGCAGGACTGGAGAACAATTTGGGGGTGCAGTATCAAGACGTGGTGCTAATCTGTCTCCTTCAGGCCGAGTTCCAGGCTTCCCTGCCCATTCCCATCTCCATCACAGCATTTCCCACCAGCTCTCAGTATTTGCTTGTCTGCCTTCTCCCACTGGCGGGCAGTGACTTGTCCAACCTCATCTTGCCCTGCTGTCCTCTCTGTCCTGCAGTCCTACTGGGCTCATCTCCTTTCTGTTCCTCAAACCCACTGAGTTGTTCCAGCCCCAGGGCCTTTGCATTTGCTATGCCCTTTCCTGGCTCTTTGTCCTCAGTCTTCATGTCTTCAGGACAGTTTCTCCCTAGACTGCCCCTATGCAATTAGGCCACCTGACTGCTCTCCATCACAGCACCTACATATTTCCTTTACAGTACCTACACAATCTAGAATCATCTTTTTAATTAAAAAAAAATTTTTTTTATTTGACTGTAATAGGTTTCAGTTGTGGCAGGCGGGATCTTTTTAGTTGCAGCATGTGGAATTTCACTTCCCTTGTGGCTTAGCTGGTAAAGAATCCACCTACAATGTGGGAGACCTGGGTTTGACCCCTGGGTTGGGAAAATCCCCTGGAGAAGGGAAAGGCTACCCACTCCAGTATTCTGGCCTAGAGAATTCCATGGACTATATAGTCTATGGGATTGCAGAGTCAGACATGACTGAGTGACTTTCACTTTAGTTTCCTGATCAGGGATCAAACCCAGAACTCCCTGCACTGGGAGCACAAAGTCTTAGCCACTGGACCACCAGGGAAGTCCCTTATCTTGCTTATTGGTCATGTACTTGCTTATTATCTGTCTTCTGTGGAGGGAACATATGAGCTCCATGGAGGTGGGAGCTCCATCTGTCCTGTTCACCTCCATGTCCAGAAGCCTGTACAGGGTTTGATGCAGAAGGAGAGTTTAATGCCTGTTGTTGAACGGTTTCACTGTCCAGTCCTTAGCATCTCACAGTGCCAGGAACCTGGAGTTGCCTGACAAATAAATGCTCACTGAATCAATAGATGATACCCTCAGCCACTTCTGAATGGGTTTATGACCAAGAAATTTTCAGTGTGATCCTAGGGCTACAAAAATCCACTTATTCAATGATATTTATTGAATAACTGTGACATGCCAGGCACTGCACTAGGCTCAGGGAACATGGTAAAAATCAGAGCCCCTTCATGGTCTAAATTACAGAGGAGAGGAAGTTAGTGGAGGAGTGAGGGAGTGGGGGGTATTTTTCTAGGAGGTGAATGCAGATGTTCTCAACATCCACTTTTCCTCCCATCCTTTTTTCTGTATCCAGGATGTTCCAACATGCCATCATTGCAGTGGTTTTGGTTTGGGGGTTTGCTGATAGGTTTTGAATGTTGGAGGAGGAACCCAAGGAAATTGCTCTTTGCAGGCAGAATCAGAGCAGGCAAAGCTCAGTGACAAATCTTCTCCCCCTCCCTGTCCCTGCCCCTCTGCTTCTGCCCACCTACAACCCAGCCTGCAATCAGGCACCTTCATTACGAAGACTGATGGTACATGGTTAGGGATCTGAGAACGCTTCTGCTGTGTCCAACTTCCATGGTGTTCATTTAGAGCCCTCAGTAACCAGGCTGGTACAGCCCTGTTAATCTGTGCCAATCAGCCAGGCTGAATCAAAGGGTTCCTAGCAGGGATTGGAATTAGTCCTGGGAGCCAAGGACAGTCAGCTGGATGAGATGTCTCAGAGTCCCAGAGCCGGGCTTTCCAACCAGCATGTGGGACACTGAGAGGCAGATCCCAACCAAACCAGTCCATGGTGGAAGGGAAGCAGGTACAAGAAAGAGGAGCCTTGGAATTGCCCAAAAACACAGTCGCCTTTGGAGGGGGTAAGGAACCAGAAAGGGCATCCAATGATCCTATGCGCTCCAAGGACTGAGGGACAAACCACTGTCTCCAAAATGCTAATTCCAATGGCTATTTGCTATAGACTGAATGTTTTTGTTCTCCCCCGCTACCAAATTTTCTATGTTGAAACCTAATCCCCAGTGTGGTGGAATTAGGAGATGGGGTCTCTGGGAGGTGATGAGGTCATGAGGGTGGAGCCCTCATGAGTGGGATTAGTGCCCTTATCAAAGAGAACCCAAGAGCTTCCTCACCCCATTCAGCAGGTGGTAGAGGTGGTTTAGTGGTGGTTTAGTTGCTAAATCATATCCTACTCTTTGCGATCCCATGGACTGTAGCCTATCAGGTTTCTCTGTCCATGGGATTTCCCAGGCAGAAATACTGAAGTGGTTTGCCATTTCCTTCTTCAGGGTATCTTGCCGACCCAGGAATAGAACCTGGGTCTCCTGCACTGCAGGCGGTCTGTTGCAGGGAAGTCCCAGGTGAGATCCAGCAAGTAGACAGTCAACTGGGAAACAAGATTTGCTGGTAATTTGATCTCAGACTTCCCAGCCTCCGAAACTGAGGATAAATGTTTGTTGCTTAAGCCAGGGGTCCCCAACCTTTTTGACATCAGAGACTGGTTTTGTGGAAGCCAGATTTTTCATGGACCAGGGTAGGGGTGTCGGGGAGTGGTTTCAAGATGATTCAAGCACATTACATTTATTATGTGGCTCCAGTCTGATAGGAGGCGGAGCTCCGGCGGTAATGAATGTGAGAGACAGGGATTGGCTGTAAATAAAGTGGAAAATTCCCTGCTAACCTAACGCTCAGCTCCTTTTGTGGGATCAGGTTCCCAACAAGCCACAGACCAGTACCAGTCCATGGCCCAGGGACCTGGGACCCCTGGTTTAAGCCGATCAGAATGTAATGCTTTGTTATAGCAGCCCAAATAGATGAAGCCATTGCTGCTCTGACTGGTGCCTGCAAATCTCTGACATACAGCAACCAAACCACAAATCCCGCTTGAACTGATCCCCCTGCATTTCAGGGTCATCTCATTCTTGGAAAGCAGGCTTTCAGCCTGTGGGAATTGGTGATAGTGATGCCCATGACCCTGGTATCCTTCTGTGTCCCTTCACCCCTCTATAGTGTCCGAACAGCCCCTAGGCTCTAGGAAACAACCTCTCTCTGGAAATGAGAAAGATTTGCCCAGAAGATCCACCCTGAACCCTGACATGCCAGAACTGGAGGGGGGCTTGAGATCTTAAGTCCAACCCCCTCATTTTACAGAGGGAAACTGAGGCTCAAAGAGAATAGAGACCTACCTAAGGGCTGGTGTTTGAATCTGGTTTCCCATACTCTCACCTCACAGTTCTTTTTATTTATTTATTTTTAAAAATGTTTATTTATTCATTATTTGTATTTATTTATTTATTGGCTGCACTGGGTCTTCGTTGCTGCAGGTGGGCTTTCTCTAGTTGCAGGGAGCAGAGTTTCCCTTGTTGCAGAGCACAGGCTCTAGTCGCATGGGCTTAACTGTTCCATGGCATGTGGAATCTCCTGCATCAGAGATCAAACTCATGTCCCCTGCATTGGCAGGTGGATTTTGTCCACTTCACCACCAGGAAAGCCCACAGTTCTTTTTATTCTTACACACTGCACACTATACAGTGGGTGCTCCGTATTTATTGACTGAACAACTTAACGATTCAGAGGATGAATGGATGGCTGGATGAATGGATGATGGAGGGAAAGGTTGTTTCGTATCTTTAGAAAAGGAACAAAGACATCCTCCTGATTTCCTGTGGTGTGGTTAGCACCACAGACTGTACCTTAGAAATTTATCAGGAAGCCAACTGATCAATTAGACACCACCCAGAAGTGCATAACGCACTACACAGCGGTGACCAAATTGACTCTGGGAACAGCAAACTGTGCCAGACCAATTTAATTTCCTCTCCAGTGATAGAGTGACGGGCTTCATTGGTGAAGCGCGAGAAGGAGCTGTCATCTATCTTGATTTCAGGGCGGCTGTGGTTCTGTCCTACATGACATTCTCATCAACTTGCCAAGGAAACGCTGTTTGTTCCAGCATCCCCCAGGGAGGCGGGGGACAAGCAGCCTGAGGCTCCACGCCCAAGGTCTCATCCCCATGTCAACTCCTCTGAGGCCCTGGGTTCCCATCCAGACACTGGCCTGAGAATATCTTCACACAAGGGGCTCTCCCGGATGTTCACACACTGAAAGCATAGAGAGGTTTGGATGCAGAGATGCAATTCACATACCTGTGGGTAGGGACACGTGTGCACCCGGCCTCACAGATACACACATGTTCTTTGCAAACATTTGTGTTCTACTGAGATCAGCATGTCAGGTATGGACCGTCCATAAACCCAAAGTCGCTGGCATTTAAGCCTGAGGGGTAGAGGAGGGGAAGATAGGGTGGGCTGAACTGTCAATCAAGTGTTAGATCACTGGCTTACATAAGTGCTGTCCAACAGAAATAGACTTCACGCCACATGTATAATTTAAATTTTCTAGTGAATTTAAAAGGTAAAAGAAAAAGATGGCACTAAAGGTTTTTCTCTCTTTGCTCTCTGTATCAACTTAATATATCCTAAAAATGATTATTTCAATAGGTAATCAGTTTTTTAAATTTAACTATTTTATTCTTTTGAAATTTTTGGATTCTTCAAAATCCACTGCATATTTCACACTTATAGCACATCTCAGTGTAGATGCTAAATTCAGACATAAATGTAGTTCACTGGCGATGTTAGATGTCTGTTTGGATTTCATTAAACGTACAGTTAAAAAGCTAGTTCACATACCTAAATTGTTCCAAACATTCAAACATTTAAATTGTTCCAAACATTAAACATTTCCCAATAACTGAATCCACTATCAGTTTTTAAAGTTTAAGTTGATGTAAATGAAATTAAAAATTTAGTTCCTCAATTGCACTAGCCAGTTCCAAGTGTTCAACAGGCATTGTAGGTAACTGGCTTCCAGACTGGACTATAGGCCTGAAGCCCCAGCAGACTTAGGGTCTGCAAGGCAGGGGCTACTGCACAGAGGGGCTCAGGGGCCCTAAGGGGAGGCCAGAGTGGCAGGAACCAGGAGCTCGTGCTGGGGACCCATGGGAAGGATAGGCAGGGGTCAAGGCTCTGGGACCACTGGGCCATGGCGGGGCTTCATCCCACATGCAGTGGGAAGGGGTTGAAGGTCTTTGACAGGTGGGTGCTATGATGAGAGGGAGAAGGGTGACATAGAGGCAATGCCTGGGCTAGAGGGGGCAGGGGACCAGAGAGAGACCAGAGCAAGGGAAGAGGCGATGACAAGCTGAGCCAGAGTCTGATAGGGTGATGGAAGGGAACGGAAGGGGTCAGGAACCCCAGAAGCAGGAACCCGTAGCGTTGCTTGATGACTGCTCCAGAAGCAGCAGGAGGTAAAGAGAGGAGAATCTAAGACTGGAGATGGGATTGTTAGCCTCCTGTGGGCACCTTCCAGCTCCTGGACACAGCCTCAGGACCCCTTTCCTCTCTAGGAGGAACCCTATGACTTTGACAGGGTTCTGCCCAGATCCTGAGCAAGCCTTTCCATCTCGGCCCATATTCAGAAGCCCTCCCCACCCTAATCCACACCTTGGGGTCCCTAGAACCAGCTTCCAGCCATTTGAGCAACCTCTTGCTGGCTCTAGCTCTTGCTGGGCAGGTCCTGTCCCTGGACTAGAAGCAGCAGGAGGTAAAGAGAGGAGAATCTAAGACTGGAGATGGGATTGTTAGCCTCCTGTGGGCACCTTCCAGCTCCTGGACACAGCCTCAGGACCCCTTTCCTCTCTAGGAGGAACCCTATGACTTTGACAGGGTTCTGCCCAGATCCTGAGCAAGCCTTTCCATCTCGGCCCATATTCAGAAGCCCTCCCCACCCTAATCCACACCTTGGGGTCCCTAGAACCAGCTTCCAGCCATTTGAGCAACCTCTTGCTGGCTCTAGCTCTTGCTGGGCAGGTCCTGTCCCTGGACGATTGGCAGCCCAGCCCTGACTGGACCCAGGGACTTCTGCATTTCTGGCAGCCATGGGGCAAGGCAGGAAATAGTTTTGGGGTGCAGGAGATTAGAGAAGACTCTGGTTTGGGATGTGCTGAATTTGAGGGACCTGAGGGAGGTTCTGAAGCCTCCCAGTTGGCACTAGTGGTAAAGAACCCACTTGCCAATGCAGAAGATGGAAGAGACTAGGGTTCAATCCCTAGGTCACGGAGATCCCCTGGAGGAGGGCACGGCAACCCACTCTAGTATTCTTGCCTGGAGAATCCCACGGACAGAGAAGACTGGTGCGCTACAGTCCATGGGGTCTGAGTCAGACACAACTGATGCGACTTAGCAGTAGCAGCAAGAATTCTGGAGAGGAGGCAAGAACGAGCTTTCATTATTGAGGAATGATTGAGGAATCATTTCCCTGGAGGAATCACACAGCCACTGTGCATACAGGACTCACTCTCTGTCACTGGCCAGTTCATGGGACCTACCGTAGAGACAGGCCACAAAATCTCTGCCCTTCTCCCTGTGTTCCCTAGTTCTTCCCCAAGAAGCAAATTAATTCTCAACTGGGCTTCTAGAAGGAAATTTGGTAGGAATCGGGATTAGTCCTGGGGATGGAAGTTCCAGGGCTTAGGAGGGCCATGACAGAGGAGGGCTGGGGGTGCAGAGGGGATGCAGACTGTCTTGAAGAGGGATGATTGGGTCAACAGTGATTCTCGGCACTTACACATGTCCCTCCCCTGGGTTCTTGTCATTTATTGATGCATGACAAAATCCAAAAAAGCAATGGCTTTAAAAAGCAATTTACTGTTATCATACCTCACAATTCTGTGGGTCAGGAGTTTGCCCTATTTGGACAGGGCAAAGAAGGAATGGTCTGTCTCTGCTCCAGAAGGCTTATGGCTCAGGACAGGTGACTCAAATGGCTGGGAGCTGAAACCTGTGAAGGTGGCCTGGCAGGTCTCCCTTTTCCTGCTTGGTCTCTCCATGTGGCACCTTGGGCTTCCTCCCTGCCTGGCAGTCTTAGGGAAGCTGGTTCTACATGACAGCTCAAGACCTCAAGTCCTACAAGGCTCAGACAAGAGATGCAAGATTCTTGGTCTCCTGCCTTAGAAATTCTGAGTGTTGCTTCTGTCACATTTTACGGATCAAGAAGGAAAGCTCAGATTCAAGAGATGGGGATGGGACACAGAAAGGGAGGGATGGACGGCAGCCACCCTGGGGACAGGCTACCTGCTACCTGCCCGTCCACTAGGGTACCCCAGCTGCGTGTTTCACCAGCTTACACACATTTGTCAGCCCAACAACTTTTCTGTTACTGTCACTGCCTTCTGCACGGAGGCCACAGCCTCAGTGACACGTTGAAAACTTGTCTTACATATATACCAGTTCTTTGAGGGGTAACCTAGAACGTAAGCCCTCAAGGAATTGAGATGTCTCTTTTATGCCTTGCAGCCCTGCCCTTGACATTTTGAGTTCTTTGCTTCCCAAATCAGTGCTCTTAACCCGGTCCCATCAGCCTTCTGCTGCCAGCCACACACCACTCCTAGAAACATCCATCTTGATTAAGTTTCCTGGGCCACCCTCACCCCCAAGCCCTGGGGTGGAAAGAGGTCCTCTTGACTCATCGTCACAGCTCTGGTGCTGAGACAGAGGAGGAGGACAGAGAGGTGAACGGAGGGAGAGGAGAACAACGGAGGGAGCTGTGACCATCACCGTGGCAGGCCAGGTCTGGGGAGACGTGGGTGCTGGTGTGCTCTTGTCCTGTACCCATGCCATCTCTGCCTTCCAGGCTTTCACTTGTTATTGTTGTTTACTCACTAAGTCATGTCTGACTCTTTTGCAACCCCGTGGACTGTAGCCTGCTGGGCTCCTCTGTCCATGGGACTTCCCAGGCGAGAATAGTGGAGTGGGGTGCCGTTTCCTTCACTGCTGCGTTTCAGTGCAATGTTGTGGCTTTACAATGCAAACTGTGTTGGGGCATTACACCCTTCCCAGGAGGGGGAAAAAGATAAACAACGAAAGGAGAGGAGGGGAATAGCAGTATCTTTAAAGAGCTATTTGTCAAAATATCTCTAAACAATGATGGCTAGAATAGACCTGCATTCAGACCCTTGTGCACTTGCCCTGAGAAAGTGGTGTATCCAAATGTATTCTTCTGGCCCCTGGCGGAATGCAGGGGAACAATGAGGCTGCACTGTGCCAAGCAGAAACTGGTGATGGAAAAGATGATTTCTGTACAGGAGGGCAGAGGCGCGCCTCTATCTGGATCGCTTTCATTGCTCCACAAAGAGCCCATTCTTCCTTCCAGGCTGTACTGAGTAATAACAACCAGGGACTTTTTCTCACCTCGATTTCTGAGCCTCTTCAAGTGTCATTTGGTTAGCAGTCACATTCATACCTGGAATAGTGTCTTTGACCTTGGATGAGTCTGCCTAAGTGCTTGGCCCTTTTGTGGGATTCTGGGAGTATGAGGCTGCACTGTGCCAAGCAGAAACTGGTGATGGAAAAGATGATTTCTGTACAGGAGGGCAGAGGCGCGCCTCTATCTGGATCGCTTTCATTGCTCCACAAAGAGCCCTTTCTTCCTTCCAGGCTGTACTGAATAATAACAACCAGGGACTTTTTCTCACCTCGATTTCTGAGCCTCTTCAAGTGTCATTTGGTTAGCAGTCAAATTCATACCTGGAATAGTGTCTTTGACCTTGGATGAGTCTGCCTAAGTGCTTGGCCCTTTTGTGGGATTCTGGGAGAAACAGCTTGGTTTGGAAATACGATGAGATTGAGAGCTCCCTAAAATATGGGTCAGTCATGCCTAGATGTTGGGTTTTTGTAGAGTAAATAGCTTTTGCTATTGGCTGCTGTCAGATTGGAAAAACGTGTTGTCGCATAAGCTCCCTGCCCTGAGCTCCCACCAGCCACCACTGCCCAGGCCTCTCCGTGTTTCCTCACTCCCAGGGTCACAAGGTGCGGTTTTGCTTGGCTTTCTCTCTGCCTGTCTTCCGATCCAGTCTGGGATCCGATCTTGGGTCCCAGGGCCTGTTGGCCCGGCTGTTGGTCTCTGTTCACCTGAGCATGCCTCACAGCCCTGGCCTTGCCCTTGGGGTATTTGGCTTCTAGCATCAGTGCTCCTCACCTGGTCTCACCAACCTTCAGGCCCTCACTGTTTGAGTGACACTGTCTTACAGAGGGAGTAGTGGCTGGAGAGAACCCAGCCAGCTTGGAAATGGGCACTGGATTCGAATCCAGGCTCTCCCTCTCACTAGCCCTGGGACCTGGGCAGGGGATTTAGGAAGCAGAACTTCTGTTTCCTCGTCTCTAAAGCAGGGATAATAAACCCCACCTTGCGGGGCTGATGTGAGGTTTACAAGCCGCAGGGCAAGGGTCTGGCCCTCGAAGCACTCAGTTAAGTGACAGGTCCTGGTCCCTCCTCACCTCTGTTGCTGATGATGGCAGTGGGGAATGGCTCTGTGCACCTTAGCTGCCTGGGAGGGCCTTTGTCAACAAGCCCATTTAGCTGCACAACCCAAAGAGCTGATCTGGAGGAGTAAGGGAGTCTGAGCACTTTGCTGAGAGCTCTGGTTTTCTCACTTAATCCTCAAAGAGCCCTGGGAGGGAGGCACTATTGTTATGATCATTTCACAAAAGAGGGAAGTGGGACTCGGGGCAGAAGGTAGTTGTAGAACTAAAGGCTGTAGGGCTGGGATCCAAACCCACGGCTGGAACTGGGCCCAGGATGAAGGTCGGATTTCAATGGAACCAAGTAGATAAGAGGTGGCTTGATTTTGAATCCAGGGACCCTTTAAACCCTCAGTCTGGGAGCAGGGTCAGAAGCAGAGCCTCGGGAGGGGGCAACCTTGCAGGTGGAGGCTAAGCAGCCCCCGTGGTGGGGTTGTGGGATGCTGGAGACGCAGCAGGATCTTGGAGGCCTGGGGGGCCTATTTCACAGTGGTTGGCACAAGTCTGATACATCAACCCATCTGTCAGCTCAGAATAGGTCCCCGCACAGCAGCACCCAGGTCACCAGGAAGGAGGGGGAGACAGGGCTGGAGGCCAGCGGGAGGGATGGGTCCTCCAGCCTCTGCCAGCCCCACAATGGAGCCTGTCCTTTCTCTCCCACCACACACTTCTCGGTCCCCCTCCTTCTTCCCTCCGACCTGCCGCCACCTCCCCAGTCACTCTTACCTCTCTCCCCAATACTCTGTCCCCTCATCTTCTGAAATCACTCCCTCCTTCCTCCCACTGGGCTCCAAGGTCCAGAGAGGGGCCTCACTGGCATAGCCAGTCCACTGCCAGGACCGTCTCCAAGCGCCTCGAGACCTGCTTCCCACGCCAGCACTGTCTCAGCCTGAAGTGGGAGTCTAAGCCTGTCTTCTTTCTCTTTCCCCGCAGGGGAGATGGTTCAGCCCCATAAAATGACAATGGCTGCCCTCCATTGATAGGCAGGGGCACTGCCTGGCTTTTATAGAACATTCACAACTGGTCTGCTCAGGGGAATGTGCCTTATCTCCAATCTCCCCAAGCTGTGAAACCAAAATGCAGAAACAAAGGCCCTTTCTCAGGGGCCCTTAATCTCCCAGCCAATCGTGGTCATGGAGGCCTCTCTCCCTGATCACACTTGCTGGGCTCGGGTTTAAAGCCGAGGGCACAGCAGACAGAGAGGGCAGCGGAGCAGGTGAAGAGAGAATGATTGTGTTGCCTGTTTAGCCTTGCAGTCCCAGCCAGCTGGGAGGGACGGGAGGTTCTGTTTCGCTGAGGTTAGCACAAGTTCTACACGTCAAGGCTTGTTGAGCCACCTGCCAGCTCAGCATGGGGCTCCCGGGCCAGGGGCACCCATGCTGGAGGGAGGAGTGGGAGACAGTGGTGGTGGTGGTGGGAGGGAAACATTATAAAGTAATAGCTTTAGGGAACTTCCCTGGTAGTCCAATAGCTGAGACTCCAACTCCCAATGCAGGGGGCCTGGGTTCGATCCCTGGTCAGGGAACTAGATCCTACATGCTGCAACTAAAAGTTTGCAGGATGCGACTAAAGATCTCACATTCTGCAACAAAGATCAAAGATCCTGTGTGTTGCAACTAAGACCAGGAACAAATAAATAAATACTTAAAAAAAAAAAAAAACACCTTTAGCATCATATGGTACCCACCCCACCCCCACATCCCCCGATGGCGGTGGGGCTTGGAAATAGAAGGCAGAGACACTTCAGTCTTGGATGCCCTTCACAAGAGCAGACCCCAAGCCCTGACTCTCCCACCCTGCTGCCTGGTGACTGGGCAGGCTTCCCTGGAGTCCTCTGGGAGTTCCCAAATGAGCACATGGGCCTCTTGGGTTGGGTTAGGCATCTGTTCTGGTATGCGTTATTAATGAGGATGTCACAACTGGAGATCCATCTTTGGTGCCAAGAAACTCCCAGGCTTGAGGACGGTCATTTGTCACTAACAAGTGACAAGTGACACTTGTCATTAACAAGTGCCGCCTGGTCTTGGACACGTGTGACAAATACGGTGGGTATGCCCAAAACAACCTCGGGCAAGGAGCTTCCAGTGGGGCTGGAGGGGACGGAGAGACAAGACTTGCAGCTGGATGAGTTCCCACCCAGCCCCGCTGTCCCTCCTGGCTGGCACTTGCTCTTAGCAGAATGAGTAGCGAGGCCATATGGCTGAGGGGTTAGCACTGGGCTTTGGTGTTGGATGATTTGGGTTCAAATCTTGGCTCTGCCACTTCTTGCGGGTAGCTTGATCTCTCTGAACTTTGATGTCCCCATCTGTAGGAAGGTGAAAATAAGAACAGTTTGACAGAGTTTCCAGCAGATTAAGTGAGGACACACTGTGAAGTCCCCAGTATCCAGGGCCACCCGCATACAAGGTGTCACACAGGGCAGAGCTATAGGGTGTCGGACAAATGTTGCCTCACAAGGATGAGAAAATTCTGGGCTGATGGCACTGCTTCTGACAACCAGGACAGCCTCTCCCTCTATCACTATTTTCAGAAAGACCCTCAGAGCATCTCTGGAACTCCAAAGCACCTTACCTCCCAATGGAGAAAGGGAGACAGGAAAGGGTGTGGCTTCGTGCACTCAGGAATCCGGGCTCCCAGCAGGCCCCTAGCAGTGGCAGCAGGGGCAGTCTGCTGATATGCCCTGGGCAGGACACGGACACTCCCTTGGAGGTCCTGGAAACTGCCAGGTTCCTCTCACACAGACTCTGTAAGGATGTCTGGAGCAGATGGCAGGGGTGGGTGTTCCCAGCTGGGGTGACAGAGCCTCATTTGCCTGGAAATTCCCTCCAGTTCCAGGGAATCCCTTCCAGATGTTCTAACCTACAGCCTGGCTGACTGAGAGCAGTGGGGAGCTAAAGAGCCAGGCTGGAAAACTGAGCCAGCCTTCTCTGCAGAGAAAGCAGCCACCCATAAGGTCAGGTCAATGGCTCTGCTGCCCTCAAACACTCGCCTACCACCACTTATACCAATCCCCAGGGCTATTAAATAGCCATTCCTTTGGATAAGTCATTCCGTCTCAGGGAGTCCTCTTCCAGACTTTAATCCCCCTGCAAGGGATACCTTGCCAGCAACACTGGACCACACTCAGGCCACCCCAGGGCCACTGAATGGGACTGAATTCTAACAAGATGTTGCACGAAATCATTATTGCCCCTTAAATATCCAGAATGCTAATTCTGAGGAGGCAGGGGTTTTAGTTTGTTTTGTTCACTACTCTATCATCAGTGCTGGAAGAGTTCCTGGCTCAGGACACATTGAAAGTTTTTTGAATAAATAAATTAACACTATTCGGAGCCTAGTTCCCCATAGCCCTGAGGGAGAGGTATGCAGGATAGCTAAGTTTTGATGTGGGGTGAAGGGGGAGGAATTAGAAGAGGATGGTACCAGGGAGCAAGGCACCAGGAGGAGAGGGGGGCTGGAAAGAGGGAGAGGACGTGCCGAAAGTGTGCTGCGTTTAGTCCCTCAGTCGCATCTGACTCTTTGTGACCCCATGGATTGTAGTCTGCCAGGCTCTTTTGTCCATAGCATTCTCCAGGCAAGACTACTGGGGTGGATTGCCATGCCTTCTTCCAGGGGATCTTCCAAACCCAGGGATTGAACCCAGGTCTCCCACATTGAAGGCAGATTCTTTACCATCTGAGCCATCAGTTCAGTTCAGTCGCTTAGTCATGTCTGACTCTTTGCAAACCCATGAATCACAGCATGCCAGGCCTCCCTGTCCCTCACCAACTCCCGGAGTTCACTCAAACTCATCATCGAGTCGGTGATGCCATCCAGCCATCTCATCCTTGGTCATCCCCTTTTCCTTCTGCCCCTAATCCCTCCCAGCATCAGAGTCTTTTCCAATGAGTCAACTCTTCGCATCAGGTGGCCAAAGTACTGGAGTTTCAGCTTTAACATCAGTCCTTCCAAAGAACACCCAGAACTGATCTCCTTTAGAATGGCCTGGTTGGATCTCCTTGCAGTCCAAGGGACTCTCAAGAGTCTTCTCCAACACCACAGTTCAAAAGCATCATTTCTTCGGCACTCAGCCTTCTTCACAGTCCAACTCTCACATCCATATATGACCACTGGAAAAATCATAGCCTTGACCAGACAGACCTTTGTTGGCAAAGTAATGTCGCTGCTTTTCAATATGCTATCTAGGTTGGTCATACTCCTTTCCCTCCAAGGAGTAAGCATCTTTTAATTTCATGGCTACAGTCACCATCTGCAGTGATTTTGGAGCCCCCCAAAATAAAGTCTGACACTGTTTCCCCTTTTTCCCCATCTATTTCCCATGAAGTGATGGGACCAGATGCCATGATCTTCGTTTTCTGAATGTTGAGCTTTAAGCCAACTTTTTCACTCTCCTCTTTCACTTTCATCAAGAGACTTTTGAGTTCCTCTTCACTTTCTACCATAAGGGTGATGGCATCTGCATATCTGAGGTTATTGATATTTCTCCCAGCAATCTTGATTCCAGCTTGTGTTACTTCCAGTCCAGCGTTTCTCATGATGTACTCCACATATAAGT
>SJXQ01010025.1:0-14253 GCA_006408695.1 Aepyceros melampus | reverse complement strand
TCTCAAGGCAAGAATACTGAAGTGGTTTGCCATTCCCTTCTCCAGTGGACCACATTCTGTCAGACCTCTCCATGACCCTTCCATCTTGGGTGGCCCCACAGGGCATGGCTTAGTTTCATTGAGTTAGACAAGGCTGTGGTCTGTGTGATTAGACTGATTAGTTTTCTGTGAGTATGGTTTCAGTATCTGCTCTCTGATGCCCTCTCACAACACCTACTGCCTTACTTGGGTTTCTCTTACTTTGAATGTGGGGTATCTCTTCACGGCTGCTCCAGCAAAGTGAAGCTGCTGCTCCTTACCTTGGACGAGGGGTATCTCCTCACAGCTGCCCCTCCTGACCTTGAAAGTGGAGTAGCTCCTCTCAGCCCTCCTGCGCCCGTGCAGCTGCCGCTCCTTGGACCCGAGGTTGCTCCTCTCCGCTGTTTCCCCTGACCTCGGATGTGGGGTAGCTCCTCTCGGCCGCCGTCCCTGACCTCAGACGTGGGGTAGCTTTAGAGAAGAGCAAAGGTAGAGGATAAGGGGAAGGCCTGCCCACATCCTGAGGCACCATGCTCTGTTACAAGTTTCAGACAGATAAGAGGTAAGGAAGACTGGAGGGAGTGGTCTTCAGAATATCTGCTGTCCCAGAGAATCTGGCCACAGGAATGTTTGCCTGATCTAGTAAAACTAGATTTGAAGAGAATTTAAGTACATTTTGCTTAAATTATCACAAATTTCAACTTAGTAAGGTCAAAATTAATGAGGTTTTCCTGTACTTTGCAATCAGATTTGATGGCAGGATAGATGTTAGAGCTAAAAAATTAATAACTATCTAATAATGTCAACATTTAAAGAAAGAACAAGGAAAGAACGATTAACTAACATGATTGCAGAAGGAACAATGGATTGGATTAATTAAGGCCTTCGAAAGACATGTGCTATTATGCTATAGGTTTTCTGAGTTTTTAAAAGAGTACATTCACACTTGACACCAAGATTCTTAGATTTTGGTTAAGCAGGACATTTACTTTACGTCTCATCTTACCCCTGAAAAAGACTAACCATCTCATTTAATTTGAAAGGAGCTTAAATTTAAAATTATTACTAAAGATTCAAAATATTTTCTTTTGTACTAGTATTTCTAATTACTTTTACATCAAAATAACTCTTTAGCCTATGCCTTAATTTCAAAACACTATTTGTGTTGTTTCTATTTTTATAGATATTTATGTATATATTTAATTTTTATGTAGTTGTAATATATGTGATTACATAACTTGTATTCTTTTTCCACTTAAATCTACTTTTTATATTATTTCCTAAGTAATCTACATAAGTCATATATCGATGAGGATAAAGGTCATAATTTGTTAATCCAACCCTTAAATTTTGTTTCTAATTTTTTTACTGTGATAAATAATTTGCTACTGCTACAGCTGGATATAAAAATATACAATTTTTTTCTCTTAGAAATATTTACCTGGGGTGCATCCCCAAAAGTAGGATTATTGATCATTGAGTACTATCACATTTATTGACTTCATTTCCAACTTTTCTCTAAGGAGATTTCTTTGGGAGGGGGGGTCACCCAACCACACAGCATGTGGGATCTTAGTTCCCCAACCAGAGATCGAACTCAGGCCACAGTAGTGAAAGTGCTTATTCCTAACCACTGGACCACCAGGAAATTCTCATCTAGGAATACTTTATGAGTTTGCAAAATCTTATTTGCACTTCTTTCTCACTGCCCTGCAAACTTGCTTTATGTTATTTTATTTGTATTTGTTTATATAACATGTAACAAGGAGTATCTCCTATGAGCATCTCCTTTAATATATATTTTCTGTAGCTCTTAGCAAGCTAGTTAATTTAATATTCATTCTCTGTGCAAATGATTTGCTCATCTTCTTCGGTCAGTCATTCTATGGAGAAGAAATATTGATTTCATCTATAGTTATTTTCTTTATTTGTATATTCAAATTATACCCATCACATTTATTTTGCACATTTACCCTAGTATATAAAATTTTAATTTTGAAGATTTTTATATTAAACTATTTTAAAAATTTATCACAGAAGCACTTACAGAAATTCCTAACTATCATAAACTCCCAGAAAATTCAATTCACATTGCCCTAAGTTAGTCTTGATTCAGTGAAATTTTGATCAGTTTCAATTTTCCTTGCAATGTTACTTTAGTGTTTTGACTTTGTGAATCACCCAGGCTGACCTGTGTTACAGAAGTTGAGTAAGGTTGGATTTGGATTTATGTTTTTAAAGGGTTAGCAAATATAGTATAGAAAAGGCTTGTGTAGTAGCTTTCCGTGGAGCAGTGATCATAAAATGTATAGCACCACCTAGCAACCTAAATCCACACTATTATTCCAATAATACATTATTGGGCAATACTTTCAGAAGCCACGCTAGAAGCATCCTGGTGAGGCTCTCACTAGTAATAGAAATAAATAAAAATTCACAGTGATGGAGCACTGTTGAGAAAAAGGCCATGTTCCTTCTTGCAACAATGTTAACTATTTCTCTTTTCTCTGACATCCACAGTCATCCACCACTTCAAAGTTAAAGAAATAATAGCCTCATCTTAAGGAATTCCCTGTGCTTTCTGAAGCTTCATTCTTATTAAGGAAAAGACTGTTGCATTAGGCAAGTCACTGAAGCAGCACTATGGCCTCTGCAGAAGCACTTCCTGTTGATCTCATCCACTCCCTTGGTTTCCACACCCAAAGTGCACAGCTGGGATTTCCAGTGGTGTCCTCACGCTAGGCCAAACCTTTCTTCCAGGCTTGAGTGCCACACTTTCAAATGCACTGGAGATTGCTGCCCGGGAGCCTGATGTCTCTGAAACATTGCACACTCAACATGTCCACCCTTACCCATATTCTTTCTTCTTTTGTCAAGTCCTCCTCCACTGCTATATTCCCTACTGGGGATAATATCAGCATTTACCCAGTTGTCCAGTTCAAAATTCTGAAGATGAATCCAACTTGTCCCTCTCTCACACCTCTTACTCTAATTCTTTCTCATGAATATCTCTCGAATCTATCTTATCCTTAGCTTCTCTACTCTCACATTTCATTCCAGGCTCTCCATAGCTTTCCCCTGAGCTGTTGTAATAGACCCATAATCATTCTTCCAATTTCTAGACTCAACTCCCTCCCATGCATCCAGCACACTACATTAGGGGGATCTCTTAGGAATATCCATTGATCAAGACACCTCCTGCTTTAAAATTCTTAACTGTCTCTCATCATTTACAGGATAAAGTCTAAACTGCTTAGCATGGAAGCGTGTTAAGAGGACGTTCATTATTTGCAAAACGCCTCCAAAGGACGGATAAAGACTTGAAATGATGACTCTACAATGGTGATGAATTACACTAACAACTTATATAGTTAGTAATAACTATTACATACAGTAAACAATTTTTATAATTAATAACACAGATCTTATATGACTAAGTGGAAATAGAAATGCAGTCAATGACTGCATCCCTAGTTTTTCATACTTTCATCTTAGAAATAGACAGCTATGTTCCTTAATCCAATTTCTATAGTTTTTGGAGGTGAAGCTTATATTATCATAATGGTTTATATTAACTCAATAGTGGGAGCTTCCCTGGTAGCTCAGTTGGTAAAGAATCCATCTGCAATGCAGGAAACCCCAGTTTGATTCCTGGGTCGGGAAGATCTCCTGGAGAAGGGAAGGGATAGGCTACTCACTCCAGTATTCTTGGACTTCCATTGTGGCTCAGCTGGTAAAGAATCTTCCCACAATGCAGGAGACCTGAGTTCAATCCCTAGGTTGGGAAGATCCCCTGGAGAAGGGAAAGTCTACCCACTCCAGTATTCTGGCCTGGAGAATTCCATGGACTATCCATGGGGTCACAAAGAGTCAGACACAACTGAATGACTTGAAAAATAAAATAGTGGATCAATATTTATCAACATTGGGCTTTAATAGTGTGGTTATTTAATATGTTGTGTTGTTTTTATTCACTAAGTTGTGTACTACTCTTTGTGACATTACGGACTGTAGTCCTCCAAGCTCCTCTGTCCAAAGGATTTCCTAGGCAAGAATACTGAAGTGGGTTGTATTTCCTTCTCCAGGGGATCTTCCCAATGCAGCAGTTGAACCTAGGTCTCCTGCTTGGCAGATGGATTCTTTACCACTGAGCCACCAAGGAAGCCCTTGTGTACTCTACACATGCTTAATAATTTTAGCATAATTCCTGAATGAAAGAGTTTATTGTAAGAAGTTAAACCCACATGTTTTAATGACATACCAGAGTTCAAAAGGCAAGTGTAGCTTAATTACAACCAAGTCCAACAGAAAGATTAATTCATACAATGAATTTATAGATTTACTCATCATAACATTTCTGGTTTTTCATTTCAACATTTGAGAGTAAATAGTGAGTTGATATATTCTTTTTTTAATGGAAAAACACACAAGTGACAAAAATAAAACAGTTGACCAGAAGGACAGCTCTAGGCTTTAAACTATATTGCAAGGTTTCAACAGGGCATTCAGAGAAGCCACAGGTTTAGAATTGTTAATCATGATCAACTATTAAAGTCAAGCTTGAAAAAAAAAATCACTTCTAACAATAGAATGGAACATGAAATTTTTCCAAAAAGCTTGATAGAAAATCTGGTTGTGGCACTGTTTTAGTTAATGGATCAAGAAAAGCTGTTTTGCCTACTTTTAGAATGTTTTCAAATAAAGAATTGGACAGAACTCACTTGGGTCTCTTTCCCTTAGTGAAGCAGAGCACTGGCAGAATTCTTTCCTCCACTCTCTTGTGCTTTCTCTTGAGCCCCAGTTATTCAGGCTCAGGGAAAAGAAGACAAAGAAGAGAAACTTTCTCACATCAGCTCAAAGGTATTCCTCCTTTTGTGGATTTTCACTTCTATTCATCCTAATAAATCCTCTCATTTCTTTCTCTTTGATCCTTTCACCTTCAAAAAAAGGCCTGGATGTAAACATATCATACAGTGACTAAGAGAAACACCAGAAAGAAAAGAGGCAATGGTGGTGTTCTACCTAACTGCTAGAAACAACTCATTCTCTCTCGGGGCTTCTTGCTCTGCCAAGCAAAGTACAAAAACAGCTACACATTATCAGTTCCAGCTTTGAACCCGGAGCTTCAGATTCCTGCTCAATGCTGGCCCTGCCTCACTAGCCCCTGAATTTTCCCAGTATTCCTGACTGAAGATCCAAGAAGACGGGATCACCTGTATTCAGAGTCTATCAAATCCAGAAGAAGAAATGAATTACTTTCAGCCAAATGAATGGTTCTCTGATTCTCTGTGCTTCAACCTAACCCTCCGAGGCATTCATCCAAACTAGAAAACATGTCTATGGATTGCTTCCTTCCTATTCCTTAGGGAAGTGGAATTAATAACAATTTTTTAAAGAACTCCCAGGTTAAAAACATATAAAACTCAATATTATCTTGCCTAAAATAGTCTTTCTTATAATAACATCTTATGTCTCCCTTTAGCAGAGGAAATAAAGATTTTTTTATTATATTTAATACAGAAAGCTTTAAGACAGGCTAGATTTTTCTTTTCTTGATGATTTATTTGTCTATGTCTTGCTTATAACAGTCAGGTCACGTTAGGTTTGGGGGAGACAAAGGAGACATAGAATAGGGTAAATCAGGTAAGTTCCTTGAAATAATTGATTGTTGCCAAGTATTATGTTTACCCCAAACACCCTCTTCATTATGATGGAATATAAAATTCTGATCTTCAAATAAACACTTCACAAAAATATTCATTGGACTTTTTTTTTCCTTTTGACTGAAGAAACACCACTTTTGCTCAAGAGCATGGATTTAAAATTATGAGTTAAGAAGTTGGAGGATTTGATGAGTTGTTGTCAGGCTCCTGTGTGTGTAAGTTACTCCTCAGCCATTAAATAAATGCTCATTGAGAGGAAACTCACCAGCACAGCGTCAAGCTTCTGATTAAGCACTTGCAGTACAAGGGTGGAGGCAGAATAGAGGTCATGTTCATTCTAATATCATTGTTTTCAGAGCAAAAGGGAAGCGTCAATACCTTTAAGGTACCAAACATGTTTTAATGATATTTTTTAAGCAAGAAAAAGCTTGCAGAATATTCAAATGGGACGGAAGGTTAAAACTACTCATAAGGTGGTTGAGAATAAGGTTTTTAGTTGTCATGGGAAGTAGATTTCAACATGGAGTTCGGCCTACTTAACGTTTATATCCACTTCCTGTCATCTTTTTAGGGAGGAAGATGAATGCATCGGTGTCCTTACTCATAAGTCCTTACATCACTTCTTCCCTGTCCTTGTCTCCAGTATAGTCTCCATGGAATAGGTATCCACTTACTGTTCTGTTCCGTTCCGTTCAGTCGCTCAGCCGTGTCTGACTCTTTGTGACCCCGTGAATCGCAGCATGCCAGGCCTCCCTGTCCATCACCAACTCCCGGAGTTCACTCAGACTCACGTCCATTGAGACCATACCAAATTCATAGAGGTTAGTTTTCTCTGGAAGTAGGAAAACACTTTTGTTCCTCCTTCTCTTGGTCCTCATCACTCCTCAGTCCAGCCCAGAGACATTTCAGCACTCTGGTGGGCCTAAGTAGGGAAGGACAATGCCTTCTCCTCTTTCCCAAATGGGATCTGGGATCCAGGATATGTGGCCAATGTGATATTAAGGTGTTTCTCTTTCAGGCCACTTTGCTCTTATATACACACAGAGAAATGTATACATTCAAATGAATACATTCAAATGTATAAGTCGTGGACTGATTCTTGACAATTTTCATCAGTATATCTGATCCTTTTTTTCCACTTTCCAGTATGCTGTAATCTTGTAGAACTGAAGTTCCAGTCTGTTCATTTCCATGCAGATTTAAAGGGACCTTATTATTTGAAATGTTCCCCCCTTTTTAGAAAGTATTACTAAAATCTTTCCAGAGGGTACAGTATTCCTAATATTAAAACTAGTCAAAGATATAAAATCACACAGGTACACTTGTATAATGAAAAATATGCTTGAGCGGTAACTGGAATGTAATCTTACAGGGAAATATGTCCTTTACTCTGGTTCGCTTATCAGTAAATGCCACATCCCGTACACTGTTGAAGCCTGGGACCACTTGTCACTTCAGAAAAAATGCCTGGATTTAAGGATCTTCAATTTTCAGTTTTATGAAGTGCACAGCAATGTTCTGTTCAAAAAATCTTAAGCACTTTTAAATTTCTCAAATGACACCTGGCATGCAAAATGGTATTATTATTGTTGCAATCATTTTAATATTTGGATAAATACAAGCATCTCCTAGAAGACCCTGGGGAAAAATAATCCTCCTTCTCTATTCTACCTTTCAGTACTATTTCCTGAAATAGGGAATCCCATTTTTTGTACTCCCGAAGCCAGCCATGTATTTGACAGCATCCCCTAGAATGGAATTCACTCACATTTGGGAAAGAAGATGAAGGTGAATGAAAAAAAAACTAGAAACTTTTTGCACAGTGAATAGCCTAAGAGATGGCTTAGTAACAGTATTCAAGGGTATAAATGTTTACTCTAAGAAAGATGACGGCAGGCTTAACTTCATTCCACTCAGGACAGAGTGCAGGAAAAAAAGAACTTAAAATTGCCCTAGAAAAATATGTTGTATCTGCGAAAATATTTATATGCCCACATGGATACTGGACATGCACATATACAGACATAAATACATTCAAAGCCTTCATAAAGCCCTTGTGTATTGTATTTTCTTTAACGTGTGTGTCTTGCAGTTTAATAACTTAGTTTAGATTTATGATAGAAACAACCCGTGCAGAAGTGAATTTATGAAACTGCAGGCCAACCATATTGTGCAGTTATAACAGTATATACTAAATGTATGTCCTATGTCAACAGAAATTGCTTCCTTACATAAGAAGATAATGGTTAATTTTGGCTATGGAATTAGTATCAGTTTTGGAAAGAAAATTTCTTTTGACTTTTATATGATATACATATGCTATTTCTGTCATACCTATAACCCAAGTTACGAAACTTTAAAAAGCTCTATGAGGATATTATGAAGCACCCATATATATATATATATATATATATATATATGATAAATCCCAATATAAAGATTGAATCTAAAAGTAAATAAAAGTTTGCCAGCTTCTTAGAATCCCAAGGAAATATTTGTTTGAATGTTTTGTAATTTCAGTCTCTTTTGAGTAACAACACCATTTCCTAAAACTATTCAGGACTCAGTACTTTTTCCCATATCTTTTCATATATAATTCTTCCTCAACCTTCTTTGAAGACACTTTTTTTCCTCCATATCTTGTAGATATTGAGTCTTAGTGAATAACTTTGTGTCTTCCTATATGTATGAAAGCAGAAAATCTCAGGTGAGAGAGGAGAGAATTCCTCTCCCAGAGGAAAGAGCCAGAGGAAAAGCACAGGGATATGGAACAAAGTAACGTGTTTAGGAAATGCAGGTACCTGGAATGTGCCTGGAGCGCTGATGCTTGTTTGGTGAGGGGAGGTGGTGAAGGCGGGGACATGATGCTGAATGACAGATAGGGCTACGGATGGGATGTAGGTAGACAGGCTTTGGGACCTTGTTCACCACACTCCGAGGTTTAGAGTTTCTGCAATGGGTAGCTCATGATGGTTTTAAGCAAACATTGGGGTCATCAGGTTAGGACTTTAGAAAAAACATTCTTGCAATAGTGTGGAAGACTCACTGGAGGGTCCAGAAAGAACCATATGGATGCTGACCTAAAGCACCAATGGGGGAATGAAATGGAGGTAACTGGTCTGAAAGAAATTGAGAGGAAAAAATTTATAAAACTTAGTAGTAATTGAATGAGAAATTAAGCAAGAGAAATGAATGGTGGATGATTCAGTGGGTTCTGAATTTAAAACATCAGGTGTCTGATGATCCCATGCATTGAGGCAGAGACTCAGTTCAGTTCAGTTCAGTCACTCAGTTGTTTCTGACTATTTGCGACCCCATGAATTGCAGCACGCCAGGCTTCCCTGTCCATCACCAACTCCCGGAGTTCACTCAAACTCAGGTCCATCAAGTCGGTGATGCCATCCAGCTATCTCATCCTCTGTTGTCCTCTTCTCCTCCTGCCCCCAATCCCTCCCAGCATCAGGATCTTTTTCAATGAGTCAACTCTTCGCATCAGGTGGCTAATGTATTGGAGTTTAGCTTTAGCATCAGTCCTTCCAGTGAACACCCAGGACTGATCTCCTTTAGGATGGACTGGTTGGATCTCCCTGCAGTCCAAGGGACTCTCAAGAGTCTTCTCCAACACCACAGTTCAAAAGCATCAATTCTTTGGCGCTCAGCCTTCTTCACAGTCCAACTCTCACATCCATACATGACCACTGGAAAAACCATAGCCTTGACTAGATGGACCTTTGTTGGCAAAGTAATGTCTCTGCTTTTGAATATGCTATCTAGGTTGCTCATAACTTTTCTTCCAAGGAGTAAGCATCTTTTAATTTCATGGCTGCAGTCACCATCTGCAGTGATTTTGGAGCCCCCCAAAAATAAAGTCTGACATTGTTTCCACTGTATCCCCATCTATTTGCCATGAAGTGATAGGACCAGATGCCATGATCTTCATTTTCTGAATGGTGAGCTTTAAGCCAACTTTTTCACTCTCCTCTTTCACTTTCATCAAGAGGCTCTTTAGTTCCTCTTCACTTTCTGCCATAAGGGTGGTGTCATCTGCGTATCTGAGGTTATTGATATTTCTCCCAGCAATCTTGATTCCAACTTGTGTTTCTTCCAGCCCCGCATTTCTCATGATGTATTCTGCTTATAAGGTAAATAAGCAGGGTGACAATAAACAGTCTTGATGTACGCCTTTTCCTATTTGGAATCAGTAGGTTGTTCCATGTCCAGTTCTAACTGTTGCTTCCTGGCTTGCATACAGATTTCTCAAGAGACAGGTCAGGTGGTCTGGTATTCCCATCTCTTTCAGAATTTTCCATGGTTTATTGTGATCCACACAGTCAAAGGCTTTGGCATAGTCAAGAAAGCAGAAATAGATGTTTTCCTGGAACTCTCTAGCTTTTTTGATGATCCAACGGATGTTGACAATTTGATCTCTGGTTCCTCTGCCTTTTGTAAATCCAGCTTGAACATTTGGAAGTTCACAGTTCACATATTGCTGAAGCCTGGCTTGGAGAATTTTGAGCATTACTTTACTAGTGTGTGAGAGAGTGCAATTGTGCGGTAGTTGGAGCATTCTTTGGCATTGCCTTTCTTTGCGATTGGAATGAAAACTGACCTTTTTCAGTCCTGTGGCCACTGCTGAGCTTTACCAATTTGCGGACATATTGAGTGCAGCACTTTCACAGCATCATCTTTCAGGATTTGAAATAACTCTACTGGAATTCCATCACCTCCACTAGCTTTGTTTGTAGTGACGCTAAGACCCATTTGACTTCACATTCCAGGATGTCTGGCTCTAGGTGAGTAATCACACCATCGTGATTATCTGGGTCATGAAGCTCCTTTTTATACAGTTCTTCTGTGTATTCTTGCCACCTCTTCTTAATATCTTCTGCTTCTGTTAGGTCCAGACCATTTCTGTTCTTTATCGAGCCTATCTTTGCCTGAAATGTTCCCTTGGTATCTCTTATTTTCTTGAAGAAATCTCTAGTCTTTCCCATTCTATTGTTTTCCTCTATTTCTTTGCATTGATTGCTGAGGAAGCCTTTCTTATCTCTCCTGGCTATTCTTTGGAACTCTGCATTCAAATGGGTATATCTTTCCATTTCTCCTTTGCTTTTCACTTCTCTTCTTTTCACAGCTATTTGTAAGGCCTCTCCAGACAGCCATTTTGCTTTTTTGCATTTCTTTTCCATGGGGATTGTCTTCATCCCTGTATCCTGTACAATGTCATGAACCTCCGTCCATAGTTCATCAAGCACTCTAGTCAGATCTAGTCCCTTAAATCTATTTCTCACTTCCACTGTATAATCATAAGGGATTTGATTTAGGTCATAACTGAATGGTCTAGTGGTTTTCCCTACTTTCTTCAATTTCAGTCTGATTTTGGCAATAAGGAGTTCATGATCTGAGCCACAGCCAGCTCCTGGTCTTGTTTTTACTGACTGTATAAAGCTTCTCCATCTTTGGCTGCAAAGAATATAATCAATCTGATTTCGGTGTTGACCATCTGGTGAAGTCCACGTGTAGAGTCTTCTCGTGTGTTGTTGGAAGAGGGTGTTTTCTATACCAGTGTGTTCTCTTGGCAAAACTCGATTAGCCTTTGTTCTGCTTCATTCTGTAATCCAAGGCCAAATTTGCCTGTTACTCCAGGTGTTTCTTGACATCCTACTTTTGCATTCCAGTCCCCTATAATGAAAAGGACATCTTTTTTCGGTGTTAGTTCTAAAAGGTCTTGTAGGTCTTCATAGAGCCTTCCAAATTCAGTTTTTTCATCGTTACTGGTCGGGGCATAGACTTAGGTTACTGTGATATTGAATGGTTTGCCTTGGAAACAAACAGAGATCATTCTGTTGTTTATGAGATTGAATCCAAGTACTGCATTTCGAACTCTTTTGTTGACCATGATGGCTACTCCATTTCTTCTGAGGGATTCCTGCCCACAGTAGTAGATATAATGGTAATCTCAGTTAAATTCACCCATTCCAGTCCATTTTAGTTCACTGATTCCTAGAATGTCGACATTCACTCTTGCCATCTCCTGTTTGACCACTTCCAATTTGCTTTGATTTATGGTCCTGACATTCCAGGTTCCTATGCAATATTGCTCTTCATAGCATCGGACCTTGCTTCTATCACCAGTTGCATCCACAACTGGGTATTGTTTTTGCTTTGGCTCCATCCCTTCATTCTTTCTGGAGTTATTTCTCCAGTGATCTCCAGTAGCATATTGGGCACCTAATGACCTGGGGAATTCCTCTTTCAGTATCCTATCATTTTGCCTTTTCATACTGTTCATGGGGTTCTCAAAGCAAGAATGCTGAAATGGTTTGCCATTCCCTTCTCCAGTGGACCACATTCTGTCAGAGCTCTCCACCATGACCCACCCATCTTGGGTGGCCTCACACAGCATGGCTTAGTTTCAATGAGTTAGACAAGGCTGTGGTCCTAGTGCGATTAGACTAACTAGTTTTCTGTGAGTATGGTTTCAGTATCTGCTCTCTGATGCCCTCTCGCAACACCTACTGCCTTACTTGGGTTTCTCTTACTTTGAATGTGGGGTATCTCTTCACGGCTGCTCCAGTAAAGCCAGCTGCTGCTCCTTACCTTGGACAAGGGGTATCTCCTCATGGCCACTCCTCCTGACCTTGAACATGGAGTAGATCCTCTTGCCCTCTTGGGGAATCATGCATTTAGGCAGAGACTCAAACAGAAGCAAATTAGAGAAAAAGAGGAAGTAGAGGGTAGAAAGGACAAGAAACTCTATTTTTATATTTTATATTTGAGTTGGTTGTAGGATATTCATCAATTTGGGGCCCAGGGAAAAGATGAATTTTAGGACACCACCTAAAAAATCTGGTGTTAGCAAAAGCAAAGTTCTGATGCTGCACTTCAGAGCTGAAGTCCTTGACAACACTCTTGTAAATGAGAAAGGGAGAGGCTTCCCCTTTTTAATCTTCTTTAGAGTTCCACACGAAAGGTTTCCAAAACATTGTGGATTTTACTATTATGTCTCTTATTTCATACACATAGCCACTTCCTCTCAGAGAACATTCACCTTTCAAAGAACCTGCATGGGATCATTAGCAGGCTATACATACCCAGTTGTGAAACACTAATCTAGGTATTACTGTAAAGGTATTTTGTTTATGTAGTTACCATCTATAATCAGTTGACTTTAAGTAAAGGAGATTATCCTCAATAATCTGGGTGATGGGTCATTCAATCAGCTAAAAGGCCTTAAGAGCAAAACTAAATCCAAGGCAACATCATACTTAAGGGTGAAAGATGAGAGGCTTCTCCTAAGAGCAGGAACAAAACAGGGTATTTGGTCTCACCAGTTCTATTCAGCATATTACCTGAGCTTCTAGCTAGGGAAATTAGGCAAAAAAAGAAAGTAAATAGTATTTAAACTGAAAGGAGAACTTACACCTCCTGATTATAAAATATATTTACAAAGCAGTGGTATACAAGACAGTGTCAACAAAGATAAACACATAGACCAAAAAAAATAGAAATGAGAGCCCAGAAATAAATGCATCTGTCTATATATAATCAGCTGATTTTTGACAAGACTGCCATGACCATTCAATAAGAAAAAACAGTTTTCTAACAAACGTGCTGGGACAACTGGACAGTCTTGTACAAAAGAATTCAGTTGGAATTTTATCTCAAGCAATATATAAAAATTTAGTCAAAATTATTCATGTTGAGGCTTGACAGAAAACAACAGAATTCTGTAAAGCAATTATCCTTCAATTAAAAAATAATTTTTGTTAAAAAGTAAAAAAAAAATTTACTCAAAATGAACCCAAATCCTATATGTAAGGGTGAAAACTATTACTCAGAAAAAAATATAGGGGAACGTTTTCATGCTCTTGTATTTGTCAAAGGATTCATAGGTATGACAACAAAGACACAGGCAAAAGAAGAAAAAACAAAATCAGGCTTAATAAAAATCTAAAACTTGTGTGATTCAAAGAATACCACCAAGAAAGCAAAAAGATAACTCAAAAATATTTGCAGGTTGTATATTTGATAACATATTTTATATGCTATATTTAAAAACTTATTGTTTAGTCGCTGAGTCCAGTGCTGGCTCAGAGGTTAAAGCATCTGCCTCCAATGTGGGAGACCCAGGTTTCATCCCTGGATTGGGAAGATCCCCTGGAGAAGGATATGGTAACCCACTCCAGTATTGTTGCCTGGAGAATCCCATGGACAGAGGAGGTTTGTGGGCTACAGTCCATGGGGTCGCAAAGATTCAGACACGACTGACCGACTTCATTTCACTTCATGTCCAACACTTTTGCAATGCCTTGGACTAAAGTCCACTAAGCTACCCTGTCATTGGGGTTTCCCAGGCAAGAATATTGGAGTGAGTTGCCATTTCTTTCTCCAGGGGATCTTCCCAACCCAAGGATTGAACCCATGTTCGTGTGCATTATATGTGGATTCTTTACTACTGAGCTGCCAGGGAAGCCCATAAAAAAATTCTTCAGTTCAGTTCACTTGCTCAGTCATGTCCGACTCTTTGCGACTCCATGAATCACAGCATGCCAGGCCTCCCTGTCCATCA
>SJXQ01010024.1:690764-707488 GCA_006408695.1 Aepyceros melampus | reverse complement strand
GATGAGATGGCTGTATGGCATCACGGACTCGACGAACGTGAGTCTGAGTGAACTCCGGGAGATGGTGATGGACAGGCCTGGCAGGCCGCGATTCATGGGGTCGCAAAGAATCAAACATGACTGAGCGACTGAACTGAACTATGCAAAAGGTGGACAGAGTGCCAAGAAAGCCCAGAGACTTGGTTTAATGAACTTTGCGCTGTTAAATAATGCTTGTGGAAATGTAATGTTCAAGGTTAGTTTTAAAAGGTGTTTATAACCTTAGTTAAGTGAACAAAAGAGATATGTAGCATCCAGGCCACTAGTCTGTGAACATGGTGGGTATTAATTAGGTTAAGTGTGTTTGACATAGAATCCACACATCTAACTTTATTATATATCTTTTTCACTGTCAAATGAAATATGTGTTTAAATAACATAGATTTCTGGCCAGAATCCTATTAAGATGTCTTAGTCTAAGACTTAGTAAATCCTGTGAACTTTGTATAACAGAGAAAACTACTGAAGCACTAAATCTGAACACTTAATTATATTATAGTATTGATATATTGTTATATGCTTTCTGTTGAAAGAGATCAAATATCTGTATCTTTTTATCATGAGAGATTACTCATGATTGCTTAACACGCTCAGGATATAATTTGTAGGCTGGCTTTTAAAGTAACAAATTTATTATGTTCTCAAAATAGCTAAATTGATTTTACTTTTCTTGCTAATTGCTCTAACATCACATACATTTGTCTAGATTTTTAACTCAGCTAGAAGTAACCAGAAAAACATTTTTAAAAGATATGTTTATATACCTATAAATTATTCAGTTATGAGAAGTCCTTTGTTATTTATAGCTAAAGTATCTGGGGACATTTTGTATTCATTTACATTTTAAATGAACTCAACTTTACCAAAAGTGACTTGTGTTAGGTTTTAATTAAAATTTTCCATTATAAAATCCTCTAAAATAGTCTAAAGCTTCTCTTTACTAGGAATCAGCGAGCAAACTAGTACATATTTTTAGATTCTCAACCATGTTTTGTCATGGCCCATTAACAACTTCAGAGAGCTCATTGAATTTTTTAAAATTAAGTTTCAGAACACTTTTTCTATATTAGTCAAGCGGTCCCTCAAGCAGATCATTCAAATTACTCATGCAAGTCAAAAATTGATCTTCTGTGTTAGAGATAATAAGTACATAAGAAACATTTGTCATACCTTAAAACTCAAACTGTTTTTAACTTTAGAAAATTGACTATGACTCTTCTTGCAGTAATAGGTTTTATAAGCTGAATTGCTTTTCCCTCTTCACCCACTTGTATTTTCTTTCAGCCTTTTTCTGTATTTCATCCTTCTCTGTCAATACATACATGCATGTGCTCATAATTAATTTAGATTTTAAAATTATCTTTATTTTAGTCTTTTATAAAGTTGTAACATATTTTAAATACACTTAGAAGAATGCTTGTATACTTACGAAATTACATCAAGAAACAAATTTGACTTGGAAACCAGTATTCTGACTAAATTTCATGTTAGAAAACATTGTTAAATGTCAACAACATCAAATCATTTTATATAGAAATTTAACACTATTAACATTGAAAATACTCTAAAACAAATACAAGCTGAAATACTCCATGTATAATGAGATAAGAATTTGAAGCTGTGTTAATAATGCATATATAACTGTATGTAAGGGTATATGTGTTACATTAATATATAATATTAATGTATATATTATACATGACTATAATATACAGTATATACATTACATCAGTGATGCATATATATGACTATATATGACTTATATAACCATATATACTTATGTATGTATTAAGATGGGAGGAAATGAGGCCATGAGAGGAGAGTGTCTAAAAATTCAGAAAATGCTAAAACTTATTAGCAGTGCATAGTTAAGCTGGCTGTATTTCAAAGCTCTTCTTTAGTTTCAGCTGCAGTAAATGAAGTGCTATCTCTCCACACCTGTGCTCCTGCCAAATGACCATGGATGATTTTGCCTTTTAAAAAGGCAGCAAAATTAAAAAATATATATACAAAGTGAGATGGTGATAGCCTATATAGAATACTTTAGTACTAGATATCTCCTAAGATTGTCCTTTCGCCTTCCATCTTTCATCCTTAATATTTTTGGTCAAACCAGGCCCGTCATTTCTTTTATCTCTTTCTCTCTCTTCGGGGAGTTAATCTTTCTTCTTCTAACTACAGGCCAAAGTCCAATTGTGCTTACTTTGAACATTCACTTTATGAAGCTTTTGAATCATTACATACACTAGTGGCTTCACCAGTGACTCAAATTATACAATTAGTAGGGGAAGGTTAAAAAAAAAAATACAGTAGGAAGAAATTTTGTTTTTGTTAAAATTGAAACTTTTAAAGGGCCACTTTCCTTTATAATCTTTTTAAACCATTTTTCATGTTTATTTAATTTGCAAATGTATTGTGCATAAAATGTCTCATTCTAGCAAACCACTTGTTTTAGCCAACAAAATACTGAAATCAGGTATTTCCTGATTCCAGCAATGATGGCTAGGAGACGTGGGAGGAAAGCAGTGATTTTCATCTTCCAAAGATGTTTTATTTATTCATAGGGACGAAGCACAAGATTCCTAAATTTTCAGATTAAAAGAAATTGCCCCCCAGATATCCTGTGCGTACATTTATTCATACATACATACATACATAATCGCTTTAGTCATGTCAATTCTTTGCAACCCTATGGACTAGAGCCTCCCAGGCTTCTCTGTCTATGGGATTCTCCAGGTAAGAATACTGGTGTGGATTTCCATGCCCTCCTCCCTGGGATCTTCCTGATCCAGGGATTGAACCTGGGTCTCTTAAATCTCCTGCGTTGGCAGACAGGTTCTTTACCACTCACACCGCCTGGGAAGGCCTAGGTCTCCTATAGACAATTTCTTTTAAAGAGGAAATTTTTTTTTTTGTTTTAAGATATAAACATTTACTACTATAATATCATGGGGTGGCTCAAACATTCCATTATTTATCTTTGAACATGAAGTAAAAAACCTGGGTGGAGTTGGGAAAGGGAAAGGATAATTTTTTTTTTTCTCTCTTTAGCTCTAAATTATAGAAATAAACTCACTACATAACTAGGAATGCCATATAATTCCTCTAAACATTTAACATTTTTCAAGAACATAAAAGAAAATCAGAGATTACATTCTTAACTACATTGCCTGGAACTCTAATGCAAACTGTAACCAGGAAGAGGAGCATTAAATTACTGTCTCTTATAGATTATCTTGATGGCAATAGCCATTATTATTCTCAACAGTTTAAATACAAAGTGAGCTACAATCCAAAACCTAATAATGGAAGCTATAGTGCCCCCAAACAAAAAACACCCAGCAGAGCATCACCAGCTAAACACATGTTCTCAGCACAACTCTGTGAAAATTCAAGAATAATTGCATTTGATTCCTATTTATTATGCTTAGAACTGTAGCTCTCTACACATTGCACTCATTAGAGCCACGTGCTGTAGCTTAAATAATAGGTAAGGAACATAATAAGAAGCTTAATTTTCATATATCATAATAATTATACACTTCCTGTTGTTACCCAATCCACTAATTAACCGTCAGAATAGCAGATCAGTGTCTGCTGCCTGGATTATTTTGATACCTTCTCTTGGCATGTTCCTGTCAGCAAGGAAAAAAAAAAAACAAACCTCAGTGGAAACAACTTCTCAGCTGTTGTGAGTTGCCATTTAATAGTTCCCTATTGCTACTGTGACAGGAAATTACAGTACACTGTGACATTGTTTTTGAAGAAAAACATAGGAGGGCTTCCCTGGTGGCTCAGATGGTAAAGAATCCGCCTGCAATACGGGAGACCCAGATTTGATCCCTGGGTTGGGAAGATCTCCTAGAGAAGGGAAAGGCTACCCCCTCCAGTTTTCTTGCCTGGAGAATTCCATGGTCAAAGGAGCCTAGTAGACTAGAGTCCATTGGGTCTAAAAGAGTCGGACAGGACTGAGTGACTATGTACACAAAGGAGGAGACAGAGATGATGGGAGGGAGGGAGAAAGAGGAAAGAAGGGGGAAATGCAGATTATTACAATGCTGTGTTGTAAATATTTGCAAGATATGTCTTATATTTTTAAAATGTTCTCTTTTCATTCAAAGACGTATTTTTCTCCTTTGTTGACTTTGATCAGCCACTCACCATTAGGCCAATGACAAGTTTTAATAGTTTCCAATCTATACATTTCCACAGATCAATCTAGTAACTGGGTTACTGCCTGTAGAAGAGTAGAATTTCAAACCAGTGTTCTCAACTGGCTGTCAAGGTTGTGCTAAAGGTCTGATCAAGGAAAAAGAAGCTTAAAGGGATTTATCATTTAAAAAGGCAAGTTATTTAACAATTGCAGAAAATCAACCAGTTGTCCTAAACTCAAAGCACAGTAAAAGAAAAAGAAATAGCGGATGTGTCATCTGCTTACTGTATTTTTCATATTTTAAAGACATAGATTGATTTCAATCTTTTTATTCCTTCTTTTCCCTCCCTTCTTTAATATTGCAAGATTGGTGTCATTTAGCTTTCCTTGTCTCTTTTCCCATGATTTCACATTACTAACATTTAATATAAATTGAGAAGAAATGTGTTACCAGAGATGTTTCAATTTTAAAGCTTTTCAAATGTACATGATTAATAGGAATGGTCTTGTTCTGCAATTTCACAATTTAAGCAGGAGAAATGGGTGCATTTTAGTTAGTTGCATGGCTTCCCTGTGATTCTCAGATTCGTATTATAAAGGCCACTGGTTTCTAATGGGAGGTCAGTCAGTCATCAGTAATAATATAGACCCCGGTGCTGAGAAAGATAGAGGGCAAGAGAAGGAGGTGACAGAGGATGAGATGGTTGGATGACATGACTGACTCAAAGGGCATGAGTTTGAACAAACTCCAAGAGATAATGAAGGACAGAGAAGCCTGCTGTGCTGCAGTTCATGGGATCACAAAGAGTTGGGCATGACTTAGCGACTGAACAACAACTCTCCATATCAGGATTTATTCCTCAAGGATTAAAACAATCATTGCTAACCCAGATCCATAAACCTCACTAATATTATATGGAGATGGGTATTAGAACCCCAAAGAATATGGGGGGAGGGGGTATTTATTATAACTACTGTGCCAAAAGGCAGAAAAATAAAAGGATAGTAAAGAGTGAGTCATCTTTTCTCATTAAGAAAGTTGTAACCTTACCAAAGGAGACCCTTTGTGGCTAGCATCAAGGACATACTTCCCCAAATTATCTATGCTTTCTCACCTGTGCCCTAGAATGGCAGGACCAATTGCCTTACTGATGAAATAAGTGCCAACTTCAGTATCACAAAAGTCATTTGGAAAAAAAAAATGACAAGGGAGTAGTATTTGTCTTATCTGCTTCAGCAATGTTCATATTAAAAGTTCAGAAACCAATATAATCTGTATTGGTTAAATTCATTGAATTCACTGAATCAATGAATTCACAGAATATGTTGCTGAATTCACAGAATAGATTTGTTTATTTACTGAAAGTGTTTATAAAAGACCTATTAATACTAGAATGTTTAGATAACCTGATTATTCCATTATACTTTCTTCCCACTTGGGAACTGTAGGAGTCACACTCCCCTCTGTACAATTGGCGATGATAAAGTGCTCAATGCGATTAAGTTGGTGAAAAAGTAATTGAGATTTTGGACTGTGAATTTTAAATTATTATGACTAGGCTCAAAGACATCTTTATTAATTAAAATAGAAATCATTATAATCAATACATTTTTGCCAATGAGGAAAAAGTTTGTTTATTCCTGTAGCATAAAAATCCATGCTTCAGGATTCTATGACTCTTGGGAAGCATTTTCTTCTTCCTGCTGGTTGTGGAAACATTTTGCCTGCAAAAAGTTGTGAAGGTTATTGAAGTGGTAGTTGGTTGGTGAGAGGTCAGGTGAATATGGTGGATGAGGCAAAACTTCATAGCCCAACTTGGGAAAAAAAAAATCAAACATTTTTAATTGAAGGAAAACTGCTTTACAATATTGTGTTGGTTTCTGCCATAGGTATGCATATGCCCTCCCCTTCTGAACCACCCCCAACTCCCACCCCATCCCACCACTCTAGGTTTTCACAGAGCCCTAGTTTGAGTTCCCTGAGTCATATGGCAAATTCCCACTGGCTGTCTATTTTACATATGGTAGTGTATATGTTTCCATCCTACTCTCTCCATTCATCCCACCCTCTCCTTCCTCCACCCTCTCTTGTGTCCATAAGCCTGTTCTCTATGTCTGAATCTCTATTTCTGCTCTGCAAATAGGTTCATCAGTACCATCTTTCTAGGTTCTATATATTTGTGTTAATATACAATATTTTTCTCTTTCTGACTTACTTCACTTTGTATAATAGTCTCTATGAGGTTCATTCACCTCATTTGAACTGACTCTAATGTATTCCTTTTTATGGCTGAATAATATTCCTTTGTGTGTATATGTGTGTGTGTATGTATGTATGTATGTATGTATACCACAGTTTCTTTATCCTGATAATAGATATTTAGGTTGCTTCCACATCCTAACTATTGAAAATAGTACTGCAGTGACTATTAGGGTACATGTGTCTTTTTCTATTTTGCTTTATCTCAGTGTATACTCCTAGAAATGGGATTGCTGAGTCACATGGTGGTTTTATCCCTAAACTTTTAAGGAACCTCCATACTATCCTCTATCATGTCTGTATCAATTTACATACTAAACTGTACAAGAGGGTTCCCTTTTCTCCACACTGCCTCTAGCATTTATTGTTTGTAATTTTTTTTAGAAAACAGATTCAGTTCAGTTTAGTTCAGTCACTCAGTCATGTCCAACTCTTGCAACCCCAAGAATTGCAGCACGCCAGGCCTCCCTGTCCATCACCAACTCCCAGAGTTCACTCAGATTCATATTCGAGTCTGTGATGCCATCCAGCCATCTCATCCTCTGTCATCCCCTTCACCTCCTGCCTCCCATCCCTCCCAGCATCAAAGTCTTTTCCAATGAGTGAACTGTTTGCATGAGGTGGCCAAAGTATTGGAGTTTCAGCTTTAGCATCATTCCTTCTAAAAAAATCCCTGGGTTGATCTCCTTCAGAATGGACAGGTTGGATCTCCTTGCAGNTCACCTCCTGCCTCCCATCCCTCCCAGCATCAAAGTCTTTTCCAATGAGTGAACTGTTTGCATGAGGTGGCCAAAGTATTGGAGTTTCAGCTTTAGCATCATTCCTTCTAAAAAAATCCCTGGGTTGATCTCCTTCAGAATGGACAGGTTGGATCTCCTTGCAGTCCAAGGGACTCTCAAGAGTCTTCTCCAACACCACAGTTCAAAAGCCTCAATTCTTCGGCGCTCAGCCTTCCTCACAGTCCAACTCTCACATCCATACATGACAACTTGGAAAACCATAGCCTTGACTAGACGGACCTTAGTTGGCAAAGTAATGTCTCTGCTTTTGAATATGCTATCTAGGTCGGTCATAACTTTCCTTCCAAGGAGTAAGCGTCTTTTCATTTCATGGCTGCAATCACCATCTGCAGTGATTTCGGAGCCCCAAAAAACAAAGTCTGACACTGTTTCCACTGTTTCCCATCTATTTCCCACAAAGTGATGGGACTGGATGCCATGATCTTCGTTTTCTGAATGTGGAGCTTTAAGTCAACTTTTTCACTCTCCTCCTTCACTTTCATCAAGAGGCGTTTTAGTTCCTCTTCACTTTCTGCCATAAGGGTGGTGTCATCTGCCTATCTGAGGTTATTGATATTTCTCCTGGCAATCTTGATTCCAGCTTGTGCTTCTTCCAGCCCAGCGTTCTCATGATGTACTCTGCATATAAGTTAAATAAGCAGGGTGACAACATACAGCCTTGACGTACTCCTTTTCCTATTTGGAACCAGTCTGTTGTTCCATGTCCAGTTCTAACTGTTGCTTCCTGACCTGCATACAGATTTCTCAAGAGGCAGGTCAGGTGGTCTGGTATTCCCATCTCTTTGAGAATTTTTCAGTTTGTTGTGATCCACACAGTCAAAGGCTTTGGCATAGTCAATAAAGCAGAAATAGATGTTTTTCTGGAACTCTCTTGCTTTTTCCATGATCCAGCGGATGTTGACAATTTGATCTCTTGTTCCTCTGCCTTTTCTAAAACCGGCTTGAACATCTGGAAGTTCACGGTTCACGTATTGCTGAAGCCTGGCTTGGAGAATTTTGAGCATTACTTTACTAGCATGAGAGATGAGTGCAATTGTGTGGTAGTTGGAACATTCTTTGGCATTGCCTTTCTTTGGGATTGGAATGAAAACTGACTTTTTCCAGTTCTGTGGCCACTGCTGAGTTTTCCAAATTTGCTGGCATATTGAGTGGAGCACTTTCACAGCATCATCTTTTAGCATTTGAAACAGCTCAACTGGAATGCCATCACCTCCACTAGTTTTGTCCTTAGTGATGCTTTCTAAGGCCCACCTGACTTCACATTCCAGGATGCCCAGCTCTAGGTGAGTGTGAGTAATCATACCTTCATGATTATCTCAGTTGTGATAATCTTTTTTGTACAGTTCTGTGTATTCTTGCCACCTCTTCTTAATATCTTCTGCTTTTGTTAGGTCCATACCATTTCTGTCCTTCATTGAGCACATCTTTGCATGAAATGTTCCCTTGGTATCTCTAAAATTCTTGAAGAGATCTCTATTTTCTTCCATTCTATTGTTTTCCTCTATTTCTTTGCATTGATTGCTGAGAAAGGCTTTCTTACCTCTCCTTGTTATTCTTTGGAACTCTGCATTCACATGGGTATATCTTCCCTTTTCTCCTTTGCCTTTTGCCCCTCTTCTTTTCACAGCTAATTACCCTAATACTACTTATTAACATCTCATGTCCTTTATGCCAATTTGAGAAATAAAATTGTTTTAGATTATATATATTTATATAGCATATATATATATATTAAATCCACACAGGCAGTTTTTAAGTATGGATTTTCTATTTATTGCATTTATGTGGTAACTTTAAAATTAAATCAAATTCTTTGATATTCTCTTCAGCTCTCATAAAAGGTGAAGCTTAATTCTCCTGCCCTTGATGAATGATGAATTTCGTGGCTTACTAGTATACAATAGCATATGGCAAAAGTGATGATATGTCATTTTGGAGATTAGATAATGAAAGACTATGGCTTCCATCTCAGGTTTGAGTTCTCTCTCTAAATATATAAATTAAGAAGAGCTTCTACCTTTACATTGAATATTACTATTTGAATCCATGATATATTTTCCCATTTATTCTAAGTCTACTTTTGAGCTTTTTATGGTATTTTCTTTTGCTGATGGGCTTCCCTCATAGCTCATTTGGTAAAGATTCCAGCTGCAATGCAGGAGACTCTGGTTCAATTCCTGGGTCAGGAAGATCTGCTGGAGAGAGATAGGCTACCCACTCCAGTATTCTTGGGCTTCCCTTGTGGTTCAGCTGGTAAAGAACCTGCCTGCAATGTGGGAGACTTGAGTTTAGTCCCTGGGTTGGGAAGATCTCCTAGAGAAGGGAAAAGGCTACCCACTCCAATATTCTGGCCTGGAGAATTCCATGGACTGTATAGTCCATAGAGTCACAAAGAGTCTGACATGACTGAGTGACTTTCAGTTTCTTTTGCTGATAAATGTTTTGTATCTGCTACTGCTAAGTCACTTCAGTCGTGTCTGACCCTGTGCGACCCCATAGACGGCAGCCTATCAGGCTCCTCCGACCCTGGGATTTTCCAGGCAAGAATACTGGAGTGGGTTGCCATTTCCTTCTCCAATGCATGAGAGTGAAAAGTGAAAGTGAAAGTCACTCAGTCGTGCCCGACCCTTAGCGACCCCATGGACTGCAGCCCAGCAGGCTCCTCCATCCATGGGAGTTTCCAGGCAAGAGTACTGGAGTGGGGTGCAATTGCCTTCTCTGGATGTTTTGTATATTTCTTGTTAAATCTATGTTTCTGAAATTTTCCTCTTTGCTGTGATAAATGGGCTTCCCGGGTGGCTCAGTGGTAAAAAATCCACCTGCCAATGCGAGAGGCACAAAGATGTGGGTTTGATCACTGGGTCAGGAAGATCACCAGGTCAGGAAGATCACCTGGAGAAGGAAATGGCAACCCACTCCAGTATTTTTGCCTAGAACATCCTATGGACAGAGAAGTCTGGCGGGCTACAGTCCCTAGTGTTGCAGAGTCAGACATGACTAAACACACACACATAATAAATGGAGCCTTTCCTTCCATACCCCCTCTCCCCACATCCTTGTTCTTATCTTTATACTCATCCTCCTATTTCTCCCTTTCTTCTTAATTTTTCAGCTTTATACACAAATACATTTGACTTCTGTATGTTCATTTTATAACCTCCTAAAGGTTATAAAAGGGGTTAGCAAGTAGTGCGCCTCTCACACACGCACCAAAAGTGTCTGCATTATAATCCTTGGAATCCGTGAGTATGTTAGATTAAATGAAAAGAGAAATTAAGGTTGCAGATAGAAGTAGGTGTTGTTAACCAACTGACCTTAATTTAGCGAGATTATCCTAGTTAAACAGGTGTGGCCAATGTAATTGCCAGCAGCAGGTAAGAGCGGGCGTGGAAGGCAGGAGAGAAAATTGTTAGTGCAGTGTGATCTGGGAAAGGTTTGAGTTGCTGTTTCTGGCTTTGCAGATGGAAGGGGCCACAAGAAAAGGAGTAAGAATGGTTTCTAGAAGCTGGGAAAGGCCAGGATATGGATTTCTCCCTAGAACCTTCAGAAAGTATGTCATCTTGCCAACACCTAGTGAGACCCAGAACTGTAAGTTAATATATTGTTGTTGTTTTAAAGCTATTATATGTTGGTAATTTGTTACAGGAGCAATAGGATACAATGCACTTGAAATGTATTGAATTTTCTTACTGTTTTCAGTGTTTTTGCTATTGGTTCTTTTCAGGTTTTGCATATATTTGGTCATGTCTGATCACGTCATACCAGTTTCAATCTGTAAGATTCTGAGTGCTTTGGCTGGTATCTTTGAAAACAATGCTAGTGAATATAGTGATAATCTTTATCTGTTTCTGGCTTTACTTTGAAAACCTCTATTATTTCCACATTTAGAGGCTGACTTCTGAGTTAAACCGCGTATGTTTTATCATGTTAAGAAAATATCCATCAATTCCAGTTTTGTTGGTGTTAAATTTTTTCAAATGTTTTCCTGTGTCCATGAAGATAATCATAAGCGTGCTTGTCTTAACTCTATTAGTAAGATGGTGGGATTCTGTTTGCAGATATTTTAGTAGAGAATTTTACTTTGCTATTTAGAAGTGAAGTAGACCTGTGTTTTAATTTTTGGTTAATTTTTGTGTCAATATTGAAATCACTTCCTCTTCAAAATTAATTTGAAAGAAAGGAAAGAAGTACTGATATATGCTGCAACATGAGTGAACCTGAAAACTGTATGCTAAATAAAAGAAGCCAGACATGAAAGGCAACTTATTGTATGAATTAATTTATATGAAATGTCTAATAAAGTCAACTCTCTAGGGTCGGAAAGTAAATTAGTGGTTGCCTAGGGCTAGAGGTGAGAATGAAGATTAGCTGCAAATGGGTGAGGGAATCTTATTGGAGTGATGGAAATGTTAAAAGCAGATTGTGGTGATGAAAGTACAACTTGGCAATTCACTAAAAATTATTAACTTTTACATTTAAAACGAAGGTTTTTTTTTTTTTTTAACTTCTTTGGCTGCATCAGGTCTAAGTTGTGGCACGTGGGATCTTTGTTATGTCATGCAAGATCTTTTCTTTGCTGTGGTGGGGCAGGAACTCTATAGATGTGGCGCACCAGCTTTGGAGCCTGCAGGCTCAGTACTTGTGGTGGCATGTGGGGTTTATTTTCTCTGTGGCCTAAGGTATCTTAGTTCACCAACCAGGGAAGGTGGGTTTTATGGTATGAAAATTACACCTCCGTGAAGTTGTTAAAGACAGAATTTTTTTTTAATTGATACTGTGTGCTCAGTTGTGTCTGACAATTTGTGGCCACATGGACTGGCTCCATGTGGTTTCCCAGGCAAGAAAGTGGGTTGCCATTTCTTCCTCCAGGGGATCTTCCCAATTCTGGAATCAAGCCTACCTCTCTTGTGCCTCCTGCCCTGGCAAGTGGGCTCTTTACCGCTGAGCCACCTGTGAAGCCCCAGTTGAAATGTAGTCTACCCAAATTATATAGTTATATTTAAGTTGGAAGTTTCCTTCCTTTTCTATACTTTGGAATAGCTTAAGTAACATGTAGATTACACGGTATATAAATGTATGGTAGTGTACCTGGTGGAAATACTGATCCTGGTGATTTATTGTGTGTATTGGAGGAGGAGAAACAGGTCTTATATGATTTTCCTGTTTCCTTGATGATTAGCCTGTTCAGACTTTCTGTGTCCTCTGAGTCAACTAGGTAAGCAGTGTATGTCTTTTTTAAAAAATTGTTTCATTTTGGTTTTAAAGTATATTTGAAGGGATACGCAAATTTATTCTTTATCTTAAAAAATTCTTCAATTATTTTTTACTCATTTTAATATTTGTGTTTCCTCTCCTTTGCCCTTACTTAGATCAGTTAATAGATTGTTTATTTTGTTGGCCTTATTTCAAACAACGATACATATTTGGATCTGCAAAATGTGTTTTATTGTCAGTTTTTCTGAGTGAATTCTCCTTGGTAGGCATTTCAATATGTGACACATACACCCACACCCACACACACACACACACACACATATGTATGTTTCAGGAGCAGTCCTTGAGTTGCAAATTTCAGTAGTTCTCTTCCATTGCTTCAATTTTCTTCTTTGAGGATACCTGTTATACATATATTGCATCTTTCTTCCTTACAGTGTGTATTGGTGACTTTCTCTTGAAATATGCTATTCCTTTTGTAGCTTTTTAAACAACTTAATTGGAGTAGAATGTAATTTATATACTGTAGAGTTCACCCACTTTGTGTGCAGCTTCAGCATTTTTAGTAAACTTATATAATTATAGAATAATCATAATAATTTATGGAAACTTTCATCATCTTATGCCAGAGCATGAAACAAGCCATGTTAAATATTTAACTTACAAGGGATGAAATATTGTAAAAAAAAAAAAAAAAAGTAAATAAATGAGAATTAAATTAGAAATCAATAACAAAAATTTGGGAAATCTCCAAATATTTGAAATCACACAACTTATTTATAAGTAACACAAAAATCAAAGAATCATTCACCTATAGAATGTTCCACACACACACTTGGTTTCCGTGAAGTCTTTGTTTGCTAAGTACAGAGTTTAAAATCATTAGAGTTTCTAGTGAAGAGTGTATGGATAACAAATACCTGTTTCTTTGAATTTCTCCTGATTTTTGGTTGAAATCTAAACAGTTTGATGATATATGCTACTAACTTCAAACTGATTTTTTTCTGAACTTCTTTTTGTTGTTTGGCTTTTTTCAGGGGAGGTGGTTATGATTTATTTTCGAAATGTAACTACACTTATTTCTAGACATCTTTCTCCTGTTGTTTGTGATTGCTGATACATGCTCAATTCTTTTATTTTGATTTTTAAAGTGTGGCTTCTTTCACTTTGTCTTGTGACTACACGGCTTATGAGGTAGTCAATGATGTAAGCAGAGGTTGTATAAAAATTTTCAAGTTCATAGACTGTGATGGATATGTGTATGAGTTGAAGAGTACATTCAATGCTCATCTACTCCTCAGATCTCTTCGCCTTTTAATTTCCACTGTTTTCCTTTGAGTCCTCTTGTATATGTTTAGAGTTTCCTAGTCAGCCAGGGATGTGTGTAGGACTTTATTGGTTCTTCCATATTCTCCTGGGATATCTCTTAAATTTCTGGCTGGTTTGCCACTCACCCCAACTATAATTTTTCCCATTTATTTTCTGTGGGAATTTGTTGTGTTCTAGAAATGCCAGGTTTGGCTGACAAAGCTAGAAATTTTAATCACCTAGTGGAAACTGACTATCTTTCTGACAGTAAAGCAGCTGATTTTGCAGCAATCTATATCCTCTGGCAAAGCTACAGATGTCGACAACAAAACTTGAGGGAATGTGTGTATGTGTGTGGGACGGGGTATGGGGTAAGATGGGGGAGTGTTATTATTTGAAGACAGAAGGGCCAGAAATTACTGCTATTTTAACCAAAGTCCAAACAATGTTTTTAAAATTACTTTTTGATGTGTTTTATATCTTTAGTCTATTTAAATTCTGTCAAATAGTTATTTTTGAGAAGTTTGTTCAGCTAAATATATTTTGCCTCACAAAGTGGACTCACTCACCTCTACTTAGCACCATAGCCAAAGTACCTCATGTGATTTCTTTGGTTTAAAAATTTGTTCCCTATCACATTCTATTTCTCTTAAGATGGCTGTTTATTCACTCTTCTGTTTCTCGTATGGTATAACTTTGTTCCTTTGTGAAATGATTTTTACTTTCATTTCACTTTTTTACAGATTGTTTTTCTCTTGTACTGTTTCTAATTCTCATATTTTTTCACATTTTCTATTTATTTTCATTTGGCCTATTTTGAAATATTTGGTTAAAATTTTTATGTTTTTTGTATTTTTTTCTGTTTTGTTTTTTGTTAACTTTTTTTGGCATGCTTTTATTATCCGTGAGAACATTATTTTCTTATTTCTTATAATGTTGTCTAGGCTTCCTTTTACACTGTACATTTTTACATAAGTTTAGTTTAGTTAAACTTTTAGGAACAAGTGGTCAGGATAGTTATCCTATTTTCGTGATCTTAGAAATCCTGATTTGGTTGTTTTTGCAAAAGATCAAAACACTTTGTGAGGTTTACTTCCCTTTCTGTCCTTACAGCTTTTATCTGGGCCTTTTCTCTATTCTGCTGTCATTCTTGCCATCTTGCTTAATTTACATTCTAGTCTCAGTAGTTTATCTTTTGTATGTGTCTCTGTGCTGGAAAAGAGTTTAGGTTTTTGTCTCTCTTTAGTTTTTAACTTTAAGTATTCCTGTCCCCAAGACTGCTTCAGCCTTCTCACCTCCTGTGTATCCTGTATTCTCACTACATTAAGTGTTTAGACTTCTCTCAATTACAGCTGCTTTTTCAGATTGGCCTGCTCCCTTTTCTGATAAATGCCTGTTGGACACTTTGGGGTTCATAGTTGGCTTTTCTTTTCTTCCTCCCACAGAACTATTAATGCTATATTGTACATACTGCTACTGATGTTTTGTCCCCAGCTGCTCTTATTTTACATTCATGCAGATAATTTATCACCAAGTGTTTTGTAAATATTGTCTGTTGTTACTTAATTTTGCCATTCTACTTGTTCTGTTTCTATAGAAGGATTTACGTAGCTTCAAAAAATCATGCTGAAGGAATTCCATTTCAAGTGTCATTCAATTAAGCAGTCAATTGACTTAATCTTCCCATAGAAAGCAACTATAAATATGGTCAAAGTGCAAAAGACAGTGATTGAAAGGCCCTGAGGGATTATCAAAAGCAGGCAGAATAGAAGTGGAACTGGACAGTCCAATGACAATGGAATAACATTCTTACCCATTTTCTTTAACTTTTAGCCAAAGGAAAAGCTATTAGGAATTTTACCATTCTTATTATCTGAAAAGACAGAGGACAGAGTTTTGGACAACCACCCTCTGGATACTGAGGGAGAAATCCAAGAAGGAAGATAGAAAGAGCAGAAGCTCCATAGTTGGTATTTCAACCTTGTTCAGGCATCTAGCTGAGCCATAAATCATGAATGCACAAGATATACTCTCACTCACTATAAAAGAACTAAACTTTCATTTGATCTTTTGCTCAGGAGACAGATTTTTTTGGTTGAGTTCCAGCAAGTTAATGGCCCATTTGAAAAAAATGTATCACCACCCTTAGGAAGACTATAACAGAATCCAAAGACTGCAAAACATATGGCAGTAGGTCCAATATAGTATCCAAAGTTGGTGGATAGATAAGGAAAATGTGAATTCCTTTTAAGAAAAAAAAAACAATAAGGAAACCAATTCTTAAATATCTGCATATTAAAATTTGACCTAGGATTTAAAAAAATTATTATTATTATGCTAAAGAGCATAAAGGAAAATATATTCCCAGTAAATGAGAAATCTCATCAGAGAAATAAAAATTCTGTATCTGAAAATAAAAACTCAATAAAGGTTTTAACAGAAGTCTGAAAAAAAATAATAATAAATAAGGGCTGGGAAATTGGCAAATTTGGTAAAAACATAAATGCTAATATTTAAGAGCCTCTGCAAATCCATTCAGGAAAAATTGCAGGAACAACCTCTTAAAGGCACATTATAGTCAAACTTGTGAAAACAGAAAAAACAAAAACAAAAAACTTAAGAGCAGAAAAGACTATATTGACTTTTACTTACAAGGTCAGTTCAGTTCAGTTACTCAGTCATGTCCGACTCTTTGTGACCCCATGAATCACAGCACGACAGGCCTCCTGTCCATCACCAACTCCTGGAGTTCACTCAGACTCACGTCCATTGAGTCAGTGATGCCATCCAGCCATCTAATCCTCTGTCGTCCCCTTCTCCTCCTGCCCCCAATCCCTCCCAGCATCAGAGTCTTTTCCAATGAGTCAATTCTTCACATAAGGTGGCCAGAGTACTGGAGTTTCAGCTTTAGCATCATTCCTTCCAAAGAAATCCCAGGGTTGATCTCCTT
>SJXQ01010024.1:619632-690522 GCA_006408695.1 Aepyceros melampus | reverse complement strand
GCTCAGCCTTCTTCACAGTCCAACTCTCACATCCATACATGACCACTGGAAAAACCATAGCCTTGACTAGACGGACCTTAGTCGGCAAAGTAATGTCTCTGCTTTTGAATATGCTATCTAGGTTGCTCATAACTTTTCTTCCAAGGAGTAAGCGTCTTTTAATTTCATGGCTACAATCACCATCTACAGTGACTTTGGAGCCCAAAAAAATAAAATCTGACACTGTTTCCACTGTTTCTCCATCTATTTCCCATGGAGTGATGGGACCAGATGCCATGACCTTCGTTTTTTGAATGTTGAGCTTTAAGCCAACTTTTTCACTCTCCTCTTTTACTTTCATCCAGAGGCTTTTTCGTTCCTCTTCACTTTCTGCCATAAGGGTGGTGTCATCTGTATATCTGAGGTTAATGATATTTCTCCCGACAATCTTGATTCCAGCTTGTGTTTCTTCCAGTCCAGCGTTTCTCATGATGTACTCTGCATATAAATTAAACAAGCAGGGTGACAATATACAGCCTTGATGTAGTCCTTTTCCTATTTGGAACCAGTCTGTTGTTCCATGTCCAGTTCTAATTGTTGCTTCCTGGCCTGCATACAGATTTCTCAAGAGGCAAGTCAGGTGGTCTGGTATTCCCATCTCTTTCAGAATTTTCCATAGTTTATTGTGATCCACACAGTCAAAGGCTTTGGCATAGTCAATAAAGCAGAAATAGATATTTTTCTGGAACTCTCTTGCTTTTTCCATGATCCAGCAGATATTGGCAATTTGATCTCTGGTTCCTCTGCCTTTTCTAAAACCAGCTTGAACATCAGGAAGTTCATGGTTTGTAAGGCTTGGAGAACTGCACTCTGAAAAGGACACTCAGGGACAGCCTCTAGTGGACTGACAAAGTTTATTATCTAACTGTGCAGTTTTATAATTTTCAGGGAATAGAGCATAAGGCAGACTTGCACGTAGCCATTTCAGATAAACATTAAAGCATTCAAGCATAAAATACAGTTCCCATCACCGAAGATATAGCTTTGGTGACACTCTAAAGAGAGTCTTATCATGAAACAACAGTCCTTGCTCTCAGAAACAGGTGGTCAGAAGGAAGCCTCTGAACGCCTCAAGGCCGGTGTACAACCCTTTGCCATGCGTTCCCAGCCTTGGGCTCTTGGTGAACGCTCTTAACCCTTTGTTATGCTCTTCCTAGCTTCCAACCTTCGTCATGAGTGGAGCAAATACATTTTCAGTATTTGCTTAAAGCCTTCCAGCTCCTCCACAATGGTTCATGTATTGTGAAGCCTGGCTTAGAGAATTTTGAGCATTACTTTACTAGCGTGTGAGATGAGTGCAATTGTGTGGTAGTTTGAGCATTGTTTGGCATTGCCTTTCTTTGGGATTGGAATGAAAACTGCCCTTTTCCAGTCCTATGGCCACTGCTGAGTTTTCCAAAGGAAATACTATTTGTATGTTGCCTGATTTAGCAGAAAGTATGGAACCCAAAAAACAGTGGGAAGCATCATTAAAATACTGATGGTAAAACTTGTCACCCCACGCTTCTCTATCCAACAAAATTATCCTTACCGAATAAAGGTGAAAGAAAGATATTTTCAAGGAAAAGAAAACTGAGATAATTCATTGACAACTGATGTGCACCACAAGAAATGTTAAAGGAAATTCCTGAAGTTGTATAAGTTATATAAATTGAATATAAGTAATTTATATTCTATTTGTATCACAGCAGATCTAATTGGCCTTATTTGGAGATCATCTTAAACAGTTATGTTAACTTAGTTACTAATCATAATGTTAACTGTGATTGCATTGCATTTTTATCAATATGTTCTGTGCATTCTAAGTTTTATACATTCAGTATGTTATTCAATCCTCTCAATCTGTCTGAGAATAGGTATTGTTATTCCCATTTTTATAGATGAGGAAAATGAACTGACTGGTTCAAAGACACTGTCCAAAGTCAGACTCCTAATATGTACTGGGAGCTTCTCTGATAGCTCAGTTGGTAAAGAATCCATCTGCAATACAAGAGACCTGGGTATGATTTCTAGGTAGAGAAGATCCCCTAGAGAAGGGATAGGCTACCCATTCCAGGGTTCTTGGGCTTCTCTTGTGGCTCAGCTGGTAAAGAATCTGCCTGCAATGCAGGAGACTGGGGTTCAGTCCCTGAGTTGAGAAGATCCCTTGGAGAAGGGTAAAGGCTACCCATTCCAGTATTGGGGCCTGGAGAATTCCATGGACTATACAGTCCATGGGGTCGCAAAGAGTCAGACATGACTAAGAGACTTTCTCTTTCACTCACTCAATATGTAGTGGAGCCATGTTTTTAGACGTCTCTCTCACTTTTAGTCATATATTCTTTGCATCTGTGTTCTAATATACTTATGTTAATCAAATATTAGCAATTAGACCAGATATCTATTAAAAGATCATAACAATCCATGTAGTATTGAAATTGGTAGCAGTCTTCTCTCTTTTAACCTCAAATTAGAATACTTAGTCTTTTGTTAGTAACAAACTATAATTTCAAAAATATTTTGTCAAGTCATAGAATAAAAGCAGAGTGCATAATTTGGCTTCATGTAGAAACTATTTTACTGGGAATAGTGAGGCTGAAATTATTAAAAAAAAACACACACAAGTTGAAAATGTTTCCTTGGCCTACTGAATAATAATAGTCCCTGGATTTTGACCTTTGTCACTTTTATTTAAAAGCATGTAGGAGGGAAAAGTGGGATCCAAACAATTTGAGTCTTCATGAGGAACCTGAGAAATAAATCTCCAAGTTCCTCTGAAATACGTATTTTTATATCTCCCTTGTGGAAGACAGTTTGAACCAACTTGAACCAACTTCCATTATAATGTTGTGACTAAAATTTGAACTTGACATGGCTTGGAAAATTAAAAATTTGAAAATTCTCTTTCCTTTCCCAAGAATACTTTTGGAGTAAGTATGTGATGTAATTCTGGTGAATGAAACATAAAAAGATGTTGCTATAATGTGCCTATTCGTAAGGTATTACTCATCCTTTGAAACCACATATATGGCCTTACAATTTCTACTCACTGGCAAGCTGAAGATTAAAAAAAATCTCAAGCTTAGACTATGGTTGGAACTTCATGATATGTCATACCAGGTAGAAGTGGGTTGTTATTGAAATGTAACATCTGAGTCATCTCAGTGGGCAAAAATTTGTGATTTCTATTATACTTGACCTCAAAAGGTCAAGAGCGATATAAATTATTTGGCAGCATCTAATAGTCTAACGTGATAATATATAGAAAGGAAGAAAACTAAAGTATCGGTGTCAAGAAAGTTTGGGATAGAGATTAATGAATGAAGAACTCAAAATGACCTCAAAGCGTCAATTCTTACCAGAAGAATCCCAGTGACTCTCTTTGGATATCAGTCACTTCTGGTTTTGAAGTGAGTTGACCTAAAGCTCAGGTGAAATAAAAGTTACACGTGGGCCCAGCAATGTGGGTGTCCCTGCAACAAGGATGGCTTTGTTGTGAAGTGCATGAAGTATACAACTTATCAACAGTGACCAAGACTGAACACCACTTATGGTATTGTATACGTCAGGACCTCGTGGGAAGTTGATTATAGTGGTTCATTTCATGGTAAAGGGAAAGGAAGTTGTCTTCGCCAGAGAAAACCTGCATTCTCTATTTAAATCTTCTTTCCTTGCTCTTCATGTAGGTGCTTTAATAAGCAAATGTAGACTTTGTGCTGCCTTATGTATTACTGTAATGCTATTTCATGTAACATGCCTCCAAACAAGACATTACCATAAAACTGACAGTAAGTTATTAGCCATGTGATATATAACTCTAAGGTTAATCTTAATTCTCACTTAATTCTATGAAGTCTTCTTGAATACATCTTTGATAATAATTATTGCCGTTCCTGATTTCATAGCCCTTTAGATTTTTACATCATTTAAGTTATCCTAGCACAGGGGAGTCTGGTGAGCTACCGTCTATGGGGTCGCACAGAGTTGGACCCGACTGAAGTGACTTAGCAGCATCAGCAGTCTCTATCTTGTTCTATCATTCAGCATTTCATATGTGCTCTGCTTTATTAAATTTCAGCCTTTTAAATAAAATCTTAACTCATTCGTTTGCCTTGGTCTACCAGAATATTTTGCACATGTAAGATACTGAAAGATTGTTTGCTGATGACAATCATATTCACAGAACCTTAAAATTGTATGTGATTTTAAAGGGCATTGAAACCTCAACTCTTCCAGTAAAATCTCTTTTTTGAGAATGTTTTACTTTTGTAAAAAAAAAAAAAAATGATTGGCGGAAATAAATTGAAAACCTCTTTCATTACATAGTCATGGTCCAGAACAGTGTAAGTTCAGTGGATGTACACATGATCTTATATTACTCTTTCTATTCCTTGTGAATTATGCTTCAAATGTTTATATTTAAAAAGCAGGTCAAGTTATTTTTATCTTACCTGTTAAAGAAAAGCAGTTGTTCCTCTTCTTTGTAGCTTGCAATGTTTAATTCTAATAACATAATAAATTTTAAAGTTTATATTCCATGTCTCCTAGAATGTAAGCTCCATAGGGATAGGAATTCCTTCCCCCAACTCTGTTATATCCTAGTATTTAGTAAAGTGCCTGTCATAGAATAGCGATTTTATATATCATTATTCTTTTGTTGTGTGTGGTTAAGTCTTTCAATTAAAACAAAAGATACCTATAAAAGGTAGTAGACAAAATTTTAAAAAGAGAACTTTATAAAGTGAATATACTTATTTTAAGGTCTTTCTATCCAGAAGCATAGATTAGGAGTCATTTTTGTAGATAAAAACATGTGTATGATAGGGATTTGCTGAATCCATAACTGCTTTCAACAGTTCTTCCCCCTTAGTGAACATTATAGAATGTTCTAAATAAGTATTATGAGAACCACAGCTAATACCACAAACTTATTTAGATAAACCCAAACCTGATTTTCAACCCTAATGATTGCCTGGCTTTTTAAGAGTGATTCTAGTTAGTGTTAAATGACTTTTCTAAAAAGCATACAGCAACAGTTTAATTATTAAGATGTCACTGTACTGACAGAGAATGGCCTGACCCAGAGGTTGGTGGAGTCTATTTCAAAATTTCATTTCTGTAAGTTGATGATTCTGTACATATTTGATTGTTTTACTTGAAGATCATTTGATAGAGGGCTTTTAAAAAGAACTGGATATTTCCTAACTAGAGTCTTAAGAGAGTAATTTTAAGAGAGGGCCAATTTCAGTTTGGAGTTCTCAAAAGAGTTTGGTCCACCTTCATCATTGATCTTTCTGTTTGAAGTGTTCATTTGCCATCCTGACATCATCTAGGGCTGCACTGCATGATGCTGATGATACTTTGTCAGTGTGAAGAATGCAGTGCCATTGTTATAGAAATAGAACAAGAAACAGAGACCTTAATACGTACCATCTGTTTTACAAAAACGTTCAATGTGGTAATGTATTTGCAATACCAGAAGCAATATCTCTAAGACATGAAATGAACATATGTTGTCTAAGAGCCTTCAGGCTGACATTGAAAAAGAGAAAAGATAGTACTTCAAGGCAAATACTGTCCCAGTAGAAAGACTGCCAGATCCAATATGGCTCAGCCTATTGACAAGTCTCTGGTGAACAACTTCATATAAAGATTTTCACATTGTTATGGGTTGTACAGCTCTCTGGCCCATCTTTTCAGCATGGGTAAAATAGTAGCAAACACCCTCTTTGTCACTCTTGGGTACTTTACTGTTTTAGACAACAGATGTTGTCAGAAAAAGTCACACCATACAATAAAGTGCTTGAATGATTATTTCTAGGACTGGAGTGAAACTGAAACTGTCTTTTGATGAATAAGTAGGTAGCTTTAAAAATAGAGCTGAAAATTCAACCACTAAACATTATATTAAAATATTTAGCTATTTAGCATAAATGAAAATTAGTAATTTTAAGAACAGTAGCTTATATAGTTCTCATATGTATTGACTACTAACTGACAAATTCTGACCTCATTTTCCTAGATACTCTAATTTAAATTATATTTTACAATGTAAAATTAAGATATGTATATTTATGAATATTGCAGTATGTACATAGCCATAAGGCTATATATGTCATATTTGTATAAGTGTGCATAAGAAGAAATTACAAAGGTCAAATGATGGATTATTAAGCCCATTAGGAGGAAGAATAGTTAACTAGCTTAACAAGTGTTAGTTTGCTTATATTTCAGTTCCAAAGATTCAATATGGCTTTAAGTTATATTATGCCATAATCAGGCTTAGCTCTTCATAAACATGTCAATATGAAATATAAGCCTTACATTTTAAAAACATTTGAAAAAATACAGCAGGGGACTTGGAGCCAGAAGATCTGGCTTTGAGTCTCCGATCTCCATTTATAAGGTGCATGACCTGAGGTAAGGCTGACCTGGGGTCACCCTTCAAGGCCTCAATTATGTTAACTATAAATAAGAGGGTTGAACTAAATGATCTCTAAGCTTCTTTCCAAATTTAAGAACTCTCATTGCAAATAGACAGTCATTATCACAGTTTAAAATGGAGGGAAAAACGTGTTTGAAGTATAAAGTCAAGATAATGAGCTCTCTTATTTTATGTATTTTGTGTTTAAAACTATACACTGACTTACAGGAAAATCTCCTGAAACCATGTTCATAGAAGAGATCTAATTGTTTATGTATTTCACAATGGACTTGTTCACATTTTTATCTAGATTCCTTCTAAATCTCACTTCTGTTTTTTCCTAAAACCCTTCCTTGTGCTAGTATGTTAGTTGTTGAACAGGTAAAGAATGATGCATGCCTCCTGACCCCATAACAAGCATGCTTTTGTGTTTCCAAAGCTTTTTGTATTTAGAAGTAGTTCTTTGATTATTAATGGAAAGTTAATTTAAAAATAATATTTATCTTCCATTTAAATGACTTCTTCACAATTACTCTCATGACCTGACAAGTCTAGGATTTATTACAGACATCCCTGTTGCCATTCAAGTTACAATTCAAGGATACCTCTAATCAGGAGATTTTGGTTTTCTTCGAGGGTGGTGATTTAGGCACCAGGTCCATCCTCTTCTCTCAACCCACTTTCCCAAAGAGTAGAGCTCTTTGGACTGTGCTTCTCAAAAGAGCAGGAAAATTGTTCACTAATTGCTGCAGAGAATCTAGAAACATAAATCCAACTTCTCAGCTGAGATTTGTAAAGGAAGCTTTTCCACATTCGCCATAAATAGTAACTTCTATTTCCTTATCATACCCTAAATCTAGTCCCTGATCATCATCCCCTCCTTTTTTTGTTACTCAGCCTGTGCTATTAATGTTATGTATTATGCTACCCTGACGAGTTTCACAGAGCATTGAATGCTCTAGGTACCCTTGAATTTAGAGCTTTATTCAAACTGCTGCCTGGTCTCTTGACCTGTCAACAGTCAGGGGTAGATCAACAGAAATTCTTCTCTCTGCTATGGGTCAGAGGAAAGCCACTGATGAAATTCACTTCCAACCACGCAAAGTTCAAAGGCACTAGCTTGAGTGGTGCGTGTGTTTATTCAGGAACATGTGGATCTGATGAGTGCGAGGAGATTGGTGCAGTATGGCTCAGATGCAAGTCATTGAGTATAATTGATTTTTAATGGGCTGGCTACCTGCCACCAGATGTTCATCAATTAGGTACGCTTTCGAAAGCAACACAGCTGCTTATTTCATGCTGGCTATCCAGTGGCTGCCCTCAGTTACATAGTGTAAGAAACCAACTCTGTGTAGGGCAACCATAGGTTCAGTTTGTTCTAACCAGTTATGATGAAGGCCTATAAGTATTAATAATACCTTCTTTCTCTTTCTCAAAATATCCCAGTTTGGAAAATAAATCACTCGAACATCCTACCTAGTTGTCATGCAGGTCCATGCACCATACAAAGCTAAGTGTATTATTGACTTGTCATTTCCAACTTTCTCCCATGTCTGTGTATCTCCTCTCAACTTACTCAAAACTTCTGAAATTTATAAGTTCCTTTTTATTTTAATTGAAATAGCCTCATGGAGACTTGGTTCTCCTCCTATCTGTAGCCTCAGGAAGAAGGTATTGCTATTGTTGTGATTGTTATTTGTCTCATCTCTTGTTAATGCTGAGAAATCCAATGCCATTCTGATACCTGAACCACACAGATTTAGTAAATTAAAACAATGCAAAGTTATCCTTGAGATGGGGAGGACAAGGGCTTCCCAGGTGGCCAGTGGTAAAGAATCCTCCTGCCAATACAGGAGTCAAGGGTTCAATCTCGGGGTTGGGAAGATCCCCTGGAGAAGGAAATGGCAACACACTCCAGTATTTTTGTCTGGAAAATCCCATGGACAGAGGAGCTTGGTGGGCTATAGTCCACTGGGTTGCAAAGAATAGGACATGACTGAGTGATTGAGCACATATACACATCACTCTGACAATGGCACTTCTGCTTTCCACTTCCACATTTACAGACCCTTGTGGTTACTTTGGACCAACTGTAATAATCCAGTATAATCTCCTTATTTTATGGTCAACTGACTAGCCATCTTAAGCCCCTTGCTGTGTAAACTAACATATTTGCAGGTTCTAGTAGAGTAGGATATGAACATCTTTGGGGGGCCATGATTCTCCCTATCACAGACTCTTACAGGCTGATGCAGGCTTAAGCACTCAGCATCTCCCTCTGCATTTCTAGTTAGATATCTCATTGGTATCTCAAACCAAATTCAAAGCCAAATTCTTGATCTTTGTTGTCCATAAATCTGTTCTCCCTTTAGTCTTCAATTTTTCAGTAACTAGGCATACCAACTTTTTAATTGCCAAAACAAATTATTGACACCCTGTATATTATTATATTTGCATCAAGTCCATAAGCATGTTCTATTTGCTCTATTTTCAAAATAAATCTGGGATTCAAAACTTCCTTCCTTACTACCAGTTGCCCAGAGTAGCTTTTAGAATATCATAAGTATTACTAGTTCATGAATGAGCTAATTTCTTTCCCAGTTAAATGATTACATACATTTTTAAGAAGTCTCTACGTTGGTTTGCACCTTTCTGTTTGATTGCCTTTAATTCAGATGATAATTTATTGAATTAAAAAATATATATCTTTAATAAGTATTTGTTCTTAATGCAAACTAAGGTATATATGATTTAGTCAGGATTCTTAATTGAGAACAAAAGAAATTATTAATTTAGGCAGACAAATTTAAATATAGGTTGCAAAAAAAAAAATCATGGGGTTTAAAAAAAGCAGGTCCTGAAAACAGGACTTAGTGCAACTACATTATTCATCCCAACACTGCTGGAACCCTACCTGTTATACAAACCAAGGGCATTGGCACTGGTTTTTTTGTTCCTCTTCTTTTATGATTTCTAGAATTTTCTTTCTAGTAACATTTTATTCTGTATAACAACCACCATTCTTAACCTATCCCATTACTGAATGGAAAGACACAATCAATTGTAAATGAAAATGACATGAAAGATAAAAGTACCTGATTTGAATTCCCTAGAACTTCTGTTTGTTCTTTTATTCTTTTACATTCATAATTTTATAACCAATAACCCCTTGTGTTTGCATTTCCTCTTACACATAAGTTGTGTTGATTACAAAAAAAAGCTGAACATTACATTTTTGAATCTTGATGATATAAATATCAAATGTTTTTGAAAGTTAAGATTCCCAATATTCAAATAATTCTCTTGAAGTGAAGAGAAAACCAAAGGACAAGATACAGTCCTTCAATTTTTGCAGTTGAAATGCTCTTCATGTTAGATTATGTTTATTCTAAATGGCCAAACACAGTGCTGCTCTGCCTTAGTTGCAATGTGTGTGACTCACACAGTTAATAGTAGTGGGTCAAACAGTGGTGACTAATGAGGCTAATAAGACTTATTCTGTGTTGGAGCTAACAAATCCTTTATCAGTACTTCAACCACTCTGCTTATGTGCCCTCATTGTTAAGATTATGCCTTTCATCTACGGAAACCAATCCCTTTCATATACAATTTCAGCAAGAAGCTTATAAAATGTGTATTAAAGCAGTATTGACTTGTCTAACAATAAAAAGTACAATTAGGCTTCCAACACAGAGCATTTCTAATTTGCATAAAAACCTCTCTAACCTATTCCTTTTACTGCAGAATATAACCAAAAGGTTATATTCTGTTCCATGCACCAGTAATTACTCTAAAATCACTAGACAGATGTACCTATGTAATATTGTTCCATTCTTTATGCAGATCATTAAAATTGAATTTATATGTAAGATATATCAGTAGGAAAATACCAGTAAAAATCATTAGAGAAAGTGACCACACACAATGGTTTTCTTCTCTGTGCTATCACATAATGTAGTAATTTAAGATAGTTTCTTACTGAGATGCACTGTCTTGATGAAAAAAATAAACTCAAGGATAAGACTAAAGAGGTACTTTTATGACACCTTTTAATTGAGACTTCTAATTTACATAATATATAGTTTTAAAGGACAGCTTTTAATCACCAGAAGAGTAATTAGGAACAAACCTTATGTAAAAAGTAGGCAAACCCATCTGAAAATTATGTGATTATTTTAAGACTCCTGGAATCATTTATAAGGGAACATTTTTGAGAGTTTATGTTGTTCCTTAGTCACATGTGAACCTTTGTCACACAAACGTATGCCTCTCTTCTGTACCTGAGCATTTTAATTCACTTTTTAAAGCAATGGAAGCTTGTGTGACTCTGGTGATTCTTGTGCTCTTTGATTTCCTTAAATGACTCCTAGGAGAAACAGTTCAGAGCACGGCTAATTCTCTACTTCTTTGCAAAGGTGGCATGAAAATGCTTCATGACCACTGCTGTGAGCCTTCCCGTGGTTGTTTAATAAAGAGCAGCACTGTTCTACCAGGGTAACACAGAATGACATTGCCTCAGGTCACTTCAGGGCATGTCACATCATGTAACGCAACATAACCCGATGTAACCTGATCCAACAGGTCAGGAGCCTGTTGCCTATTTGTAGGAAATACTTTTTTATTTCTCCTTTAGAGGAGAGGCCATGTCACCACGTATAACGAAATGTCATTTCTAGCTCTGGGTCCAAGGGATACCAATGGAAATAATTTCCTTCCCAATTACAGTGGACTCTGTTCAGCACTGAGTTACCAAGAGTGCATGTCATTAACAAGAATGTAGTTGTGAAAGTGAGTTGAAGGAAATCTGCCTTAATTAGTGCAAATTTAAGACTGAACAAAAGTTGTAGCAGAGACAGAAAGCTACATTTTTTTCAAACTGACACTTGAAACAGGGAAGAGAGAATAGTTAGGAAACCAGTAGTAGTTAATAAAACAGTATTCTTTTACAAAGGAGAATTGTTTTCTAGGAAAAATAATAAATGTCAAGAAAATATATTTTTTCCCCTATAAGTGAAAGTGCAGTCGCTCAGTCGTGTCCAACTCTCTGCGACCCCATGGACTGTAGCCCATCAGGCTTCTCCATCCATGGGATTCTCCGGGCAAGTATACTGGAGTGGGTTGCCATTTCCTGCTCCAGGGAATCTTCCCAACCCAGGAATGGAACCCAGGTCTCCTGCATTGCAGGCAGACGCTAAAGATTACTGCTAATCAAGGAATTGATGAAAAAAAGTGTTTACATTGCTTCATTCCTGAATTTGTCAAGTGAAGTTATCCACTGTGCTGGGTGCATGTAGGTATATGAAAGAGGCATGATACCCAGCACATGTCCTCAGTAGGCCTCCATGACTAAAGAAACAAAATAAGCAGAGACTGCACACCCCTGACATTCAGTAAATGCTAAACTCCAGGCTATTACCCAGAAATACTAGAGAAAGGAGAGGAAAAAAAATATGAACATTGCCTGCATTGAAAAGAGGACTTGGAGTTTTGAATTTATTATTACCTGCTTTGAGTTTAATTTTCTAATCTCACAAGGAAATCTGAGTCTATTAAATGGTAAAAACATGTAGTTCACTAGGAGTGGTTAACTTTACAAATATCTAACTTGAGGTTTAATCTATAAAGGTAAAGGGAATAGCCTTTTAAAATATTTCTTAGGCAGGTAACTGAATTAATTATTTTATTTAGAATAAAGTTATTGGCTTCATCACTAGAAAATTTAAAATAAAGCTTATATAGCAGCACTATAAATTTCTACTTGCAAAATGTTAACACATGCTTGCTATAAAGGAAACACCCATATAACTAGTCCTTTTTAAGTATTTAGTTGATTTAATTCTTTATTTAATTGACATGAATCCTATCTCATTTGGCAATAGTCTATTAAATGTTAAGGACAAGAATTGAGTAAAAAGAACAGCTTAAAAAACAGGAACCAGGTTTTTGTGGGAATAGGAGTTTCATAATTGTGTGTTAATTTAAGGGGTGACATGCATTCTTCCTGGACCCAGATAGTGAAACAAGAAGGACTCTTGTCCTTGTACAGGGGATAAAAAAGTGAAGGTAGGCTTTATATTTTTATTAAGTAGTTATTTCATAAGTAGTACTATACAATATGCATCATTTCAGAATTATCCCTCACTTCCAAAGATTTGTCTCATTATTCACACATTTTCTCCACTAGTTCATATAACCAATGTTTGACTGTGCATAGGTAAAGGGATATTATAAACTAATATATGTATTAAGATTATGCTATTAATAAACATAGTTGTCAAAATTCTGTTTATAGTTATATTTTAAAGGCAGCTGATTTCCAGCTTAAATAAGTGTGTGCCTCCAATACAAGTGTATGATTTGCTGCTACCATAATATAAAATGTTTGATGTCTAAGATACACTTGCTATACACATAGGCTTTCTTGCCTTGTAATGAAACCTAAAAGCTTTAATCCGAACAAGTAAATTTTCATAGTTCAAATTTTAAAAAAGAACTATTCCAAGTAAAGGAATATTGTACGTACTGGGGCTTCCCTGGTGGCTCAGCAGTAAAGAATCTACCTCCCAATGCAGGAGACTTAGGTTTGATCCCTGTTCTTTGCAGCCCCATGGACCTGCAGATCCATGGAGTCACAGTCAGACAGGACTTAGTGATTAAACAACAGCAAAACTACGTGTTAGTTTCTCTCTGTGCCAGTGTTCACAACGTCTACAATTTTAACCAATTACATAAATAATTCAATTTAAATTGATTCTGAAAACAAAATAACTTTGTGCTTCTCTTCTGCAAGCAACTTGGCACTCACTTAAAGATTATTGAACTATTTTGATTTATTTGAGCACAAAACTGAACAGAAGTGCTGAGAAACTATAAACTATCACTAAATACAACTAAGAGGAGATTTGGTGCCTCCTGTTTCACTTAGATGTTTCGGTGTGTGTTTTATCTTTGGGGCTCACTCTAATATTTGTTGGTTTATTTTTGATCTCTTCTGTTTCATTCTTTTTCCAAAAGACTCAAAGAAGGAGGTGAATGAAAACTACAGTTAAGATTAGATCAGGGCATCCAGGGTCATCTGACTGTCTCTCTACTGTTACCAGACTTGGCATCTCAGATGGTAGATTAACCAGGTAGCAATCATGATGGAACTACAGAGTGGCAGCTTCTGGAACTGAACTAGTTATAGATAGTTCCCTAAAGAGAATCGTAACAATTCTTAAATGAGGATAAAACTAACAAGAGAGAAATTCTATTTCCTCCCCAACTCTACTTCCCTCGGGTGAATTGGGTAAATTAAGAAGGATGAATAGCAGATTCCTTCCTATATTTCCACAATATTCCACTATATTTCCACACTCTTCTCAGATACAGTAGAACAATGGGAGAATACAAGTAGGTTGTTCTGTTTCTTTGGCTTGAAACAGCTCACAAAGAAAGTTCACACTATGTAAAGATTTTCACGGTGATGTACTAACAAGTCTGCAGGATTTGATGTACTTACACAAGGAAGTCGATTTGAAAATAAAACTGTTTTCTGTTTGTGGGCACAATGATGAACATATGGTTAGCACCTGGAATTTATAGAGGCCTTTACCTAATAAAACCTTCTGAGACATTCCAAGAATGACAACAAAGTGATGGCATGGAGCAGAACTGCCAAAGGTAATCTTCTTCACCTTCTGGTTCTTTTAAAACAGAAAACATAAAACTAACAACTTAGTGCCCCCCAAATGCTTATGAAATGTGCATTAAAGAGGTGGGAACCTAAGTTCCATGACAAAGGTGCTATTGTATCATGACGGTGAGTATCTTTCTGGATTGTCTCAGAACTGGTTTATGAGGAAGATGACTGATTGGTAAGCAGACTATTAAAAAGTAGAGTAGGACAGAGTGGAAGATCAAGTTCAAAGTTGAGAAAGTTTTACTTAGAATGTTTTTATAATGGAATACATTATTAAGTGATAAAACCACATGCTATACTGACTCACGATTTTCTAAAAATCCATTACATTTATCTAAAACTTAGGAAAATGTCATTTGCAAGGTGACTCTCAGCTCAGCATAGACTCTAAAACTGAAATTCCCAACCAGGAAAAGAAAAGTTGATGAAGTGCAGATTGGAGTGTGTAAGGCGGGGGGAGAGATTGTTAAGGATAAGAAAGCTTAACTTTTAAAGAGTACAAATGTCTTTACAAATGCAAGTCTAAATGATAGAGTGAAAATATTTTCTACATTTTGCAAATAATAAGGTTTATTCTCAATATAATCACAAAATCAGAAATAACCCCAATCCTGAGCCCCTTCCTACCCCAGTTCAGATCTCAGTAACTTACAAATATCTAAACCTAGATTCAATATACTTTTAGTGAAATTTCTCCAAACCCCTCAACCCTCACACTTCTACTCTTCTCCAAGAATCAGAGTTAGATGAACAGAAAAAAAAAAGTTACTTTACCTACAAACATAAAAAATGAATGAATTGACTATTGGTTATTGGAGTTAAGTTCTATCAAAATCTCCCAGGGACCAAAAAGAAAAGAAACCTTTCCTTATTGTACCTCCTCCCAAAATCAGTTGGTTGATACCCTCTGCAACTCTTAGATAACACGCCACCATCAAAGCAAAGAAACCAACAAACAAAAGTCGTAGCATAGAGAGGAGAAGAAACCACAGCCCACCCCAAAGATCTGGCCTTTCCATAGCTGGGTGTGCATACGAAGGATGGAACAGAAATAGAGGAGGGATCTGTGGTGGTAGAGAATATTATCTGGGGTAGGGTTGATGGAGTTAGGAGTTTCAAATAGTAATTACAATCTTGATACTTTTCCTTGGAGTTTCTTTAGAATAGGACATATGTTTAGAATGATCTCTTACCGCTACCAGAATAGTTCTTTTTTTTTTTTCATCTATTATGGCATTTTCTTTTGCTTAAACAGAAAATCTAGGAAAGCTACCTATTGAGGAAATCATCATTTGTGGTATTTAGTTTATTATTGGTAGAAGTGCAAAAGCCTAACCAGTCTCAGAAAAGATGGTACATCTTTCACTCCCACCCTAATTCAGTTTCCATCCCCAGGGAATGAACAAGAAGTAAAATAACTTATAAGTGTCTTTCTCCCAATTAATTGATCATAATCATTGCTTGATAGCTGATGTTTAAGAAATAAAGCATTTCAGATTAGTCAAGAGCTGCAATTTTGGTTATCAAAAATGCTATAAGACTCTGAACTCTTGAGTTTTTAAATGTCTTCCATTACACATGTGTCTTTCATTTAGAATCCCTTTGTTTTATATATTCTAACTCCTTTGGCTTAGGTTTAAAAACTTGTAACAAAGAAAAAAAATGAAGACTTCATAGCAAGTGCTGAATACTGTTCTTTGGCAAGAATTTAGATCTTTAGCTAACCATTAAAAATAAGGGGAAAATAATAGCAAATAGAACCTAAAGCACAATCATAGCAAAGAGTGACCAATGAATTAGGAGGAGGGTTTGTAGCAAATATTGGTCATAGAAAGCACTAAAATTTCTTAGCCAATGCCAATCATTAAAGTTAATGAAAATTCAGAGCAAGTGCTAATAATTGAAGTCAATAGAGAATTGATAGCACATGCTGATCAGCGATGCTAATGGAAACATTCTCCATCAAACTGCTCCTTTTCAGATGTCATCTGAGAATAGCAAAAAGCTGTAAGTGTGAGTTTTGACTCTTATGTTGACATTTGCCATTTCTTTGTATTCATCACGTTTATGTGATGTGAAATAGGCATAGCCTATTGTGGCTATAGGGGTTTAATTAGGACTCCAAATATATTTGCAGAAGTGTATTTCTTTTGACTTTCATGCCCCGCCCCCACCACCAAATGGAAGTGATCACCTGCTAATTGTGCACAAGAGCCCTGAGAGATGTCTGGCATGATAATCTGGTCTGCACATTTGGGATTGTGAAAGAAAAGTGGTCTTCCACTTTCCTTCCTACTAAGTATCAAATGTGCTTACTAAATCACTGGTTCTCTCAGTGCTTAAAGAAACCAACAGTCTCCCAGATAATATGCAGTATGAAAATGTAGCTTTTAACTAAACAGTCTTTTTTTTTGCATCCCATCATAGTCCTACCTTTATTTCTGTTATTTCAAATTTGTTGGCTTCAATGAATTGATTGTACAAGATAAGCTTTCCTGTGATGATGTCCATCCACAGTAGCATTTAGATCACAGGAATTGTGTGGGCAACCATGCAACCAACCGTGGTATGTCGTAGGTATTATTTGCTAGCACCTTTTCAGTTGCACAGGCTCATTTTTTCTGAACTATTCCCACTTTTGCACATTTGCCTCTCCCATCCTACTTCTTATCACACTGTCCTCCATCCTACTTGTGTACTCAAAACTTATGCATCTTTCAATGACTGGCCCTCACACCTCTACTGTGAGACATTTTCTGATGATCCCCTGATTTCACTTAACTGCATTAGCAAGCGCTCAATTGTGTGTATTGCTGATTTGATAGTCATAATATCCTGTTATTTGACGTATATTGTTATTCAAATCTTAGTCTAGCCAATGTCTCACAACTAAATTCATTTAATAAAGGGAGTATGGTATTTCTTTGTCTTGCCCACAGAGTATAAATCTTAATGGCTTCTACAGGAGACATCACTGGGAAAAAAGTGAGAGGACTATTGAAACTAGAGTTAGATATCTAGGCTTCAAGTATTAATTACTCTGCCTCTTAAAAATCCTAGCAGAGATCCCCAAGTTACCCAAGGCCCATAAGTATCAGTTTTCTCATGCTCTATAATGGGAATATTCATGGGCAGCTCACCTCACATGTGGTTGTCAGAAGCAAATGAAAAGGTACATGTGAACAGGCTATATTCTTATGTGAACAGATAGACTGCAAATATATCTCATTCTTGTAATAAGTGCTTAATACATATTTGAGTATAGTTTTTCACATGTAATTTTTGATTCATAGTTTTCAAGTGCATTTTTTAGTTTCTAAGGAAAGAGAACAAAAAGTATCTCTGATATGGAAACTTGGAAAATAACTTAATACAACGTAATAAGTAAAGGGAGAATGAAGTGAGAGGTGGCAGCAAACTGAACCAATAATTCTCATGGTGAGACAGTCTGTAGACCTGAAACCTGATGTAGGATGCAGCTCGAGACCAGCATATTATATTTCTGTACAAAATGGCTACTTTAAATGTAAATCACTTTTGAGTGTCAGTAATTTGTAAATATCTCACTAATTGCTCTAATGTAAACTATCTTCTTGTACTCAAGAAACTTCAATCTAAAGAACAGAATAGTCCTTCTATAGATTTCTGAGCTGTAATATGTGAAATACTTCAGACACTAAACTTACTAAATTTTGACCTCACACTATATTTTAACTAAAATACAAATAAGAATAGCTGTAAAAAGTCCAATTCATATACCATACTAAAATTATAAATTATAGTTTATTTATTGAATGAGTATAAAGTTATTAAAGAATATAATCAATCTGATTTCTATGTTGACCACCTGGTGATGCCCATGTGTAGTATCTTCTCTTGTGTTGTTGGAAGAGGGTGTTTGCTATGACCAGTGCATTCTTTGGCAAAACTCTATTAGCCTTTGCCCTGCTTCATTCCGTACTCCAAGGCATATACTCAGGTCACGAAGCAACATTTAGAGGTGGACATGGAATAACAGACTGGTTCCAAATAGGAAAAGGAGTATGCTAAGGCTGTTTATTGTCACTCTACCTGATGTAGGATGCAGCTCGAGACCAGCATATTATATTTCTGTACAAAATGGCTACTTTAAATGTAAATCACTTTTGAGTGTCAGTAATTTGTAAATATCTCACTAATTGCTCTAATGTAAACTATCTTCTTGTACTCAAGAAACTTCAATCTAAAGAACAGAATAGTCCTTCTATAGATTTCTGAGCTGTAATATGTGAAATACTTCAGACACTAAACTTACTAAATTTTGACCTCACACTATATTTTAACTAAAATACAAATAAGAATAGCTGTAAAAAGTCCAATTCATATACCATACTAAAATTATAAATTATAGTTTATTTATTGAATGAGTATAAAGTTATTAAAGAATATAATCAATCTGATTTCTATGTTGACCACCTGGTGATGCCCATGTGTAGTATCTTCTCTTGTGTTGTTGGAAGAGGGTGTTTGCTATGACCAGTGCATTCTCTTGGCAAAACTCTATTAGCCTTTGCCCTGCTTCATTCCGTACTCCAAGGCATATACTCAGGTCACGAAGCAACATTTAGAGGTGGACATGGAATAACAGACTGGTTCCAAATAGGAAAAGGAGTATGCTAAGGCTGTTTATTGTCACTCTGCTATTTAACTTATATGCAGAATACATCATGAGAAACCCTGGGTTGGAAGAAGCACAAGCTAGAATAACATTGCCAGGTGAAATATCAATAACCTTAGATATGCAGATGACATCACCCTTATGGCAGAAGGTGAACAGGAACTAAAAAGCCTCTTGATGAAAGTGAAAGAGGAGAGTAAAAAAGTTGGCTTAAAACTCAACATTCATACATGTTACACTGCCACTCTCCCAAATCATCCCACTCTCTCTCCACACCTTCTCTCTGGATTATCCCCATGCATCAGTCCCAAGCATCCTGCATCCTGCATCAAACCTGGACTGGCGATTCATTTCACTTGTGATATCATACATGTTACACTGCCACTCTGCCAAATCATCCCACCCTCTCCCTCTCCCACAGAGTCCAAAAGGCTGTTCTATACATCTGTGTCTCGTTTGCTGTCTTGCGTACAGGTTTATCATTACCATCTTTCTAAATTCCATATATATGTGTAAGTATTACTGTATTGGTGTTTTTCTTTCTGGGTTACTTCACTCTGTATAATCGGCTCCAGCTTCATCCACCTCATGAGAACTGATTCAAATGTATTCTTTTTAATGGCTGAGTAATACTCCATTGTGTATATGTACCACCACTTTCTTATCCATTCATCTGCTGATGGACATCTAGGTTGCTTCCATGTCCTGGCTATTAGAAATAGTACTGCAATGAACATTGGGGTGCACGTGTCCCCTAAAGTCAGGAACAAGACAAGGGTGCTCACTTTCACCACTACTATTCAACATAGTTCTGGAAGTTTTGGCCACAGCAATCAGAGCAGAAAAAGAAATAAAAGGAATCCGATTGGAAAAGAAGAAGTAAAACTCTCACTTTTTGCAGATGACATGATCCTCTACATAGAAAACCCGAAAGACTCCACCAGAAATTACTAGAGCTAATCAATGAATATAGTAAAGTTGCAGGATATAAAATCAACACACAGAAATCCTTTGCATTCCTATACACTAATAATGAGAAAATAGAAAAAGAAATTAAGGAATCAATTCCATTCACCATTGCAACAAAAAGAATAAAATACTTAGGAATATACCTACCTAAAGAAACTAAAGACCTATATATAGAAAATTATAAAACACTGATGAAAGAAATCAAAGAGGACACTAATAGATGGAGATAAAACTATTTTTAAAATAATTAGATAAACACAAAATTCAGTATAATAGTTATTTCTGGGGGAGCAAGAAGAATGGAAACACAGAAGTAGATGAAACACTATTAATAATATTCCAGCTCTTAAGTTGGGTGGTAGCATCATGGGGATCATGATTCTTATTATGTTTAATATTTTTTTGTTTCAAATTTTAAACAATCAAAAACATATCAGTGCATCCCTGGATGATTTAATTTTATAGAAGTTAATCTGTTTTTAGTAGTTAGGTCAATGACTCTCTTTGGCATCGTATTTTTTTACCACTGAAGGACCAGTAGTGAATGAAGACTTTCAGGGGAAATAAATGAATAAATTAATTCAGACAGACTTACATAGGCAATTATGAATTTCTTTCACATATATAAATTTTCTATATATACATATTGCCATAAAAATTTTAAATTTGAAATACAGGATAAAGTAATCTATTTCCTGAAGTTTAAAACATTTCATAACATTATGTTTATATGATTCATAGACAAAGGCTCAATGGTTATATTGTATAGCAGGAATAGTTATAATGTCTGTCAACTGTATGTATATGTTTTCTAAATATACACATTACGCAAAGAAATTATAAAACCTCAAAACTATAGTTCACCTAAAATAAATATGCCATTGTATACAGGGTGTTGGCCTAGTGCTAAGTAATTATGGGAAATAACGTGAATGTGATCTTTAAGTTATACAGGCTTATATCAGATTTCTGCAAAAAACATATAAAATTCCTCTTTTAAGGGTCTGCAGGGGAAACACAGAATATTCATTTCATGGAATTCCATTCCAGTATTTCTGTAAGAATTATATGTCTGGATAAGGCAGCCACTACATACTAGCACTAATATAGTTGAAAACATTCCATGAATTGAACAAGAATATTTCCATCCAAAAAGTGCCAAATAACAGGTCATCTCAAGTGAATAGAGAAAGGTATAATTATGGGTGCATTTAATACCTGTAATGAATTCAACTTTGAAAGCTTTCCATTGTTTATATGTCATATACTGGTTATAAATAAAATTTTAAAAGGTATAGCACAAAGAGAGCATTAAAACTTCAAAGATTTTATACACACACACACTATATTTGTTATGTTGCAATGAAATACTATATTATTCAGTTACACTGAATCTCAACTGCCAAGAAAAATATATTTGTCCAATTTGAAACTACAGATTTTTATTCTTTTCTCTTCAGATTATTTAGGTTTAAGCTAGCATTTATAAATATCAAAGCCTGATGAATGATCAGGCAAAGACTTAGAAAAATATTCACATATTATACATTAAAATATGAGGGTTTGGAAAAAAATCAACACTGTATAATAAATTGAGGTGATAAAAAGTTTTCATGGGAAAAGTGAAGGAATACTATTAATGCTATTCAGATAAACTGAACATTTCATGAGAAATGTTTTAACTTTTTAAAAAATGTAAAAATAAACTTTGGAGCAGTGTTGTAGATCCCGAAAGATGAATTTTTTAAAGTTTAAGTGCCAGTGGTATTTAAGAGTTGGAATGAAAAGTGGAGGATATGTCTTTCAAGTTATGATAATGATCTCTGTAATAGACCCTGAATTTTCAGCCATCTTAATGGATTTGCCTATTATTGATTATGTTGGTCATTGCCAAGAATATCAAAGTAAATAGACTTTTTATGTATTTACTCACCACTCACTAAAAAGCAGACCTATTTGTCCCAGAAGAAAAGATAAGTCATATAATCTTGAGAATCATATTGACTATTGAAAGAATGTTTTAAATCTTAATTGACTTTCATTTTAGTACTGAACACAGAACTATGATTTCTGTTAGAAACGCTTCTATGTTGAAATATTGTTTTACCTCCTTAATAACTAGATTTCACTTTCCCCACCTTTTATGACCAAGATCACCAAGATGGAACTTCATTTATCATTGTTGTTGTTGCTCAGTCACCCAGTCATGTCCAACTTTGCAACCCCATGGACTGCAACATGTCAGGCCTCCCTGTCCCTCATCATCTCCTGAAGTTTGCCCAAGTTCATATATATTGCATCGGTGATGCCATCCAGCCATCTCATCCTCTGATGCTCTCATCTCCTTCTGCCTTCAATCTTTCCCAGCATCAGGGAATTTTCCAGTGAATTGGTTGTTCCCATCAGGTGACCAAAATACTTCAGCTTCAGCATTAGTCCTTCCAACGAGTGTTCAGGGTTTATTTACCTTAGGATTGACTGATATGATCTCTTTGCAGTTCAAGGGACTCTCAAGAGTCTCCTCCAATACCACAGTTCAAAAGCATCAATTCTTCGGCCCTCAGCTTTCTTTATAATCCAACTCTCACATCCACACATGACTACTGGAAAAATCATAGCTTTGACTAGAGGGACTGTTGTCAGCAAAGTAATGTCTCTGCTTTGTAATATGCTGTATAAGTTGGTCATAACTTTCCTTCCAAGGAGCAAACGTCTTTTAATTCCTTGGCTGCAGTCACCATCTGCAGTGATTTTGGAGCCCAAAAATATAGTCTCTCACTGTTTTGATTGTTTCACCATGTATTTGCCATGTAATAGGACTGGATGCCATGATCTTAGTTTTCCTTATGTTGAGGTTTAAGTGAACATTTTTGCTCTCCTATTTCACTTTCATCAAGAGGCTCTTTAGTTCTTCTTCACTTTCTGCTCTAAGGGTGGTATCATCTATGTATCTGAAGTTATTGATGTTTCTCCTGGCAATCTTGATTCCAGCTTGTGCTTCATCCAGCCTGGCATTTTGCATGATGTACTCAGTTCAGTTTAGTTCAGTTCAGTCGCTCAGTCATGTCCGACTCTTTGCAACTCCATGAATCGCAGCACGCCAGGCCTCCCTGTCCATCACCAACTCCCGGAGTTCACTCAGACTCATGTCCATTGAGTCCGTGATGCCATCCAGCCATCTCATCCTCGGTCGTCCCCTTCTCCTCCTGCCCCCAATCCCTCCCAGCATCAGGGTCTTTTCCAATGAGTCAACTCTTCGCATAAGGTGGCCAAGTACTGGAGCTTCAGTTTTAGCATCATTCCTTCCAAAGAAATCCCAGGGTTGATCTCCTTCAGAATGGACTGGTTGGATCTCTTTGCAGTCCAAGGGACTCTCAAAAGTCTTCTCCAACACCACAATTCAAAAGCATCAATTCTTCTGCACTCAGCCTTCTTCACAGTCCAACTCTCACATCCATACATGACCACAGGAAAAAGCATAGCCTTGACTAGACGGACCTTAGTCGGCAAAGTAATGTCTCTGTTTTTGAATATGCTATCTAGGTTGGTCATAACTTTTCTTCCAAGGAGTAAGCGTCTTTTAATTTCATGGATGCAGTCACCATCTGCAGTGATTTTGGAGCCCCAAAAAACAAAGTCTGACACTGTTTCTACTGTTTCCCCATCTATTTCCCATGAAGTGATGGGGCCAGATGCCATAATCTTCGTTTTCTGAATGTTGAGCTTTAAGCCAACTTTTTCACTCTCCTCTTTCACTTTTGCATATAAGTTAAATAAGCAGGGTGACAATAAACAGCCTTGACGTACTCCTTTCCCAATTTGGAACCAGTTCATTGTTCCATGTCCAGTTCTAACTGTTGCTTCTTGATCTTCATACAGACTTCTCAGGTGGCAGGTTAGGTGGTTGATTATTCCCATCTCGAAGAATTTTTCACAGCTTGTTGTGATTCATACAGTCAATGGCTTTGACATAGTCAATAAAACAGAAGTTCATGTATTTCTGGAAATCTCTTGCTAGCAATGTTCCAGTGGATGTTGGCAATATGATCTCTGGTTCCTCTGCCTTTTCTAAATCCAGCTTGAACATCTGGGTTCATGGTTCACATACTATTGAAGCCTGGCTTGGAGAATTTTGAGCATTACTTTGCTAGTGTGTGAGATGAATGCAATTGCATGGTAATTTGAACATCCTTTGGCATTGCCTTTCTTTGGGATTGGAATGAAAACTGACCTTTTCCAATCCTGTGGCCACTGCTGGGTTTTCCAAATTTGCCAGCGTATTGAGTGAAGCATATCTTTGAGAATTTAAAATAGCTCAACTGGAGTTCCATCACCTCCACTAGTTTTGTTTGTAGTAATGCTTCCTAAGACCCACTTGACTTCAGACTGCAGGATGTCTGGCTCTTGATCAGTGAACACAGCATCGTGGTAATCCTGGTCATGTCAATCTTTTTTGTATACAGCTCTTCGTGTATTCTTGCCACCTCTTCTTAATGGTATTTGCTTTTGTTAGGTCCATACCATTTCTGTCCTTTATTGTGCTCATATTTTCATGAAGTATTCCCTTTATATCTCTAATTTTCTTGAAGATTTCTCTAGTTTTTCCTATTCTATTGTTTTCCTCTATTTCTTTACATAGATCACTGAGGATGACTTTCTTATCTCTCCTTGCTATTCATTGGAACTCTGCATTCAAAAGGGTATATCTTTCCTTTTCTCCTTTGCTTTCCACTTCTCTTCTTTTCTCAGCTATTTGTAAGGCCTCCTCAGACAACCATATTGACTTTTTACAGTTCTTTTTCTTGTGGATGGTCTTGATCCCTGCCTTCCGTACAATGTCACAAACCTCCGTCCATAGTTCTTTAGGCACTCTCTCTATTAGATCTAATCACATGAATCTATTTGTCACTTCCACTGTATAACCCTAAGGGATTTAATTTAGGTCATACCTGGATGGTCTAGTGGTTTTCCCTACTTTCTTCAATTTAGATCTGAATTTGGCAATAAGGAGTTCATGATCTGAGCTGCAGTCAGCTCCTGGTTTTGTTTTTGCTGACTGTATAGAGCTTCTCCATCTTTGGCGGAAAAGAATATAATCAGTCTAATTTTGGTATTGACCTTCTGGTGGTGTCCATTAGTAGAGTCTTCTCTTGCATTGTTGGAAGAGGGTGTTTGCTATGACCGGTGCATTCTCTCGGCAAAACTCTGTTAGCCTTTGCCCTGCTTCATTTTTTTTTCAAGGTCAAATTTGCCTGTTACTCCAGATATCTCTTGACTTCCTACTTTTGCATTCCAGGCCCCTTTAATGAAAAGGAATCTTTTGGGGATGTTAGTTCTAGAAAGTCTTGTAGGTCTTCATAGAATGATTCAACTTCTTCAGCTGGTCAGGGCATAGGCTTGAATTAATGTTGTATTGAATGGTTTGCCTTAGAAATGAGCAGAGATCATTTTGTTGCTTTTGAGACCGCACTTAATTACTGCATTTAGGACTTCTTTGTTGACCATGATGGCTACTCCATTTCTTCTAAGGGATTCTTGCCCATTGTAGTAGATATAATGGTCATCTGAGTTGAATTCACCCATTCTATTCCATTTAGTTCACTGATTCCTAAAATATTGATGTATAGTCTTGTTATCTCCTATTTGATCCTTCCAACTTACCTTTATTCATGGACCTAAAATATTCCAGGTTCCTATGAAATATTGTTCTTTACAGCATCAGCCTTTATTTCCATCACCAGTCACATCCACACCTGGTCATTGTTTTTGCTTTGGCTGCATCTCTTCACTCTTTCTGGAGTTATTCCTTCACTGATCTCCAGTAGCATATTGGACACCTATTGACCTGGACAGTTCCAATTTCAGTATCCTATCATTTTCCCTTTTCATACTGTTCATGGGGTTCTCAAGACATGGATACTGAAGTGGTGTGCAATTCCCTTCTTCAGTGGACCAGTTTTGTCAGGACTCTCCACCATGACCTGTCTGTCTTGGGTGGCCTCTCATGGCATGGCTCATAGTTTCATTGAGTTAGACAAGGCTGTGGTCCATGTGATCAGTTTGATTCGATTCAGTTCTGTTCAGTCATGTCCGACTCTTTGCAACCCCATGAATCACAGCACACCAGGCCTCCCTGTCTATCACGAACTCCTGGAGTTCACTCAGACTAACGTCCATCAAGTCAATGATGCCATCCGCCATCTCATCCTCTGTCATCCCCTTCTACTCTTGCCCGCAATCCCTCCCAGCATCAGAGTGTTTTCCAATGAGTCAACTCTTCGCATGAGGTGGCCAAAGTACTGGAGTTTCAGATTTAGCATCATTCCTTCCAAAGAAATCCCAGGACTGATCTCTTTAAGATGGACTGGTTGGATCTCCTTGCAGTCCAAGGAACTCTCAAGAGTCTTCTCCAACACCACAGTTCAAAAGCATCAATTCTTCGGTGCTCAGCTTTCTTCACAGTCCAGCTCTCAAATCCATACATGACTACCAGAAAAACATAGCCTTGACTAGACGGACCTTAGTTGGCAAAGTAATATCTCTGCTTTTGAAAATGCTATCTAGGTTGGTCATAACTTTTCTTCCAAGGAGTAAGCATCTTTCAATTTCATGGCTGCAGTCACCATCTGCAGTGATTTTGGACCCCAAAAAATAAAGTCTGACACTGTTTCCCCAACTAGTTCCTATGAAGTGATGGGACTGGATGCCATGATCTTCGTTTTCTGAATGTTGAGCTTTAAGCCAATTTTTTTCACTCTCCTCTTTCACTTTCATGAAGAGGCTTTTTAGTTCCTCTTCACTTTCTGCCATAAGGGTGGTGTCATCTGCATATCTGAGGTTATTGATAGTTCTCCCTGCAATCTTGATTCCACCTTGTGTTTCTTCCAGTCCAGCGTTTCTCATGATGTACTCTGCATATAAGTTAAATAAGCAGGGTGACAATATACAGCCTTGCCGGACTCCTTTTCCTATTTGGAACCAGTGTGTTGTTCCATGTCCAGTTCTAACTGTTGCTTCCTGACCTGCACACAGATTTCTCAAGAGGCAGGTCAGGTGGTCTGCTATTCCCATTTCTCTCAGAATTTTCCACAGTTCACTGTGACCCACACAGTCAAAGGCTTTGGCATAGTCAATAAAGCAGAAAAAGATGTTTTTCTGGAACTCTCTTGCTTTTTCCATGATCCAGCAGATGTTGCCAATTTGATCTCTGGTTCCTCTGCCTATTCTAAAACCAGCTTGAACATCAGGGAGTTCACCGTTCACATATTGCTGAAGCCTGGCTTGGAGAATTTTGAGCATTGCTTTNTCTGTCCTTTATCGAGCCTATCTTTGCATGAAATGTTCCCTTGGTATCTCTAATTTTCTTGAAGAGATCTCTAGTCTTTCTCATTCTGTTCTTTTCCTCTATTTCTTTGCATTGATCACTGAAGAAGGCATTCTTATCTCTTCTTGCTATTCTTTGGAACTCTGCATTCAGATGCTTATGTCTTTCCTTTTCTCCTTGGCTTTTCACTTCTCTTCTTTTCACAGCTATTTGTAATGCTTCCCCAAACAGCCATTTTGCTTTTTTGCATTTCTTTCTCTTGGGGATGGTCTTGATCCCTGTCTCCTGTACAATGTCACGAACCTCATTCCATAGTTCATCAGGCACTCTATCTATCAGATCTAGGCCCTTAAATCTATTTCTCACTTCCACTGTATAATCACAAGGGATTTGATTGAGGTCATACCTGAATGGTCTAGTGGTTTTCCCTACTTTCTTCAATTTCAGTCTGAATTTGGTAATAAGGAGTTCATGATCTGAGCCACAGTCAGCTCCCGGTCTTGTTTTTGCTGACTGTATAGAGCTTCTCCATCTTTGGCTATGGAGAATATAATCAATCTGATTTCGGTGTTGACCATCTGGTGATGTCCATGTGTAGAATCTTTTCTTGTGTTGTTGGAAGAGGGAGTTTGCTATGACGAGTACGTTTTTTTGGCAAAACTCTACTAGTTTTTGCCCTGCCTCATTCTGCATTCCAAGGCCAAATTTGCCTGTTACTCCAGGTGTTTCTTGACTTTCTACTTTTGCATTGTAGTCCCCTACAATGAAAAGAACATCTTTTTTGGGTGGGACCTCACAAATAGTAATTTAGTAATATCTATGAGGATTTGGAAAATATTTTTCATAATTAAAGCTAAAAAGGGTAGAGGAAATATTATTTGCTTTCCCTTTTTATATTTCAAATAGGCCATATAGAAACTAGTTCGTTTCTCATCTAAGTTCATTTTTACTTTCAAGTCCCCAGACTTAAAATTTTGATATTAGAAAGCAGAAATTTCTCCAGCATCCATTAGCAAGATATCTAATATGTTTGGACCACAGCCTACTATCCATGTACTCTTTATATTACATAAGATAGCATGTTCGTTGCCAAACATACGTTTTGGAATTTAAATGAATTTTAGTGTAAAGCTATTTAATGAAACCAGCAAATTTAGACTTGTTTAAATGTTAAAATATTAAGTTACCATATGCTCTGTGCCAAGCAGTTGAAATTGTTTTTGGAAGGATATGAAATTAATTGTTAAAAAATGAGAGAATTGAGTGACTTAAAATACTTCACAATCAGTGTTATCATTTAATGCATCTTTTGGCAATTATTAAACCCTAGGGAACAGCATGAATAGCCTTATCAAGTCTGTCAAGACACTAATGGAGAGGAGAATGGACTGAGCTTGCATTTACGTGTGGGCATAAACCCTGAGCAAAGTGATGGAAGAAAACATAAAAACATCCTTGAGCTCAATGCCTGGGACAGATATATTGAGTAGCCACTAGAGTCTCCAATAGTATCATTTCCTTCACTAATCCAGTGTCTTATTCCTTTCTTCCTTTTGTGTTTGTGGTTGCTTTTCAATTTTAAGGACACCTAGATTTTTTAAAATCCATATGCAATATTTAGTTCTTAGGTTATTAACTGAAATTCATGATAAGTGAGAAACTCATATTAAGGTCATTGGCAGGTTTTGGATTACTTGAATTTGTAAGTTATTAATTATAATAACAGAAGAAAACAATTATTAAGCACTTGTTGCCACACACTATTCTAAGCATTTACAATTACTATTTTATTTAGTCCTCCAAATCATAAGATATTTACAAATTTTGTCTCCATTTTACAAATGAGGAGACTGAAGCAGGGTGAAATGCACAACTATTTTAGCTTTAAATTGATGAAAAACTGAAATACTTTCTTGACTTGGGAACTGTAGCTTTTGAATGTAATTGCACTTTAAAAATGTCTCAATATCATGAATGCCTACATTACTTTTTTAAAAATATGAATGATAACTATATTGAAATTATTGGCAGGTAAAGGAAAATACTAGCAGGACTAAGTCCAGATTTTCGTTTTGTTTCATTTTTACTTTGTTTTTAGTTTTGGTTTCTAGATGTGGAAGCAATGAAAACAGTGGTAATCTTTACTTTTTTAGGCTCCAAAATGACTGCAGATGGTGACTGTGGCCATGAAATTAAAAGATGCTTGCTCCTTGGAAGAAAAGCTTTGAGCAACCTAGACAGTATATTAGAGAGGCATTACTTTGCCGACAAAGGCCCGTATAGTCAAAGCTATGATTTTTCCAGTAGTCATTTGTAGATGAGCTGGACCTAAAGGAAAGCTGAGGGCCAAAGAATTGATAGTTTTGAACTGTTGTGCTGGAGAAGACTCTTGAGAGTCCCTTAGACAGCAAGGAGATCCAACCAGTCCATCCTAAAGGAGATCAGTTCTGAGTATTCATTAGAAGGACGGATGCTGAATCTGAAGCTCCAGTAGTCTGGCTACCTGATGCAAAGAACTGACTCATTGGAAAAATCCTGATGATGGGAAGGATTGAAGGCAGGAGGAAAAGGGGATGACAGAGGATGAGATGGTTGGATGGCATCACCAGCTCGATGGACATGAGTTTGAGCAAGCTCCAGGAGTTGGTGATAGACAGGAAAGTCTGATGTGCTGCAGTCCATGGGGTCGTAAAGAGTTGGACACAAGTTAGTGACTGAACTGAACTGAGGAGGACAAGGATGAGAAGTAGGAGTCCCAGTGCAATATAAATGATGTGGAGAGGTGAGAATGTGAGAAAGTTCTGAGACAAAATGGTTTGTTCTGATGATGGGAAGGATTGAAGGCAGGAGGAAAAGGGGATGACAGAGGATGAGATGGTTGGATGGCATCACCAGCTCGATGGACATGAGTTTGAGCAAGCTCCAGGAGTTGGTGATAGACAGGAAAGTCTGATGTGCTGCAGTCCATGGGGTCGTAAAGAGTTGGACACAAGTTAGTGACTGAACTGAACTGAGGAGGACAAGGATGAGAAGTAGGAGTCCCAGTGCAATATAAATGATGTGGAGAGGTGAGAATGTGAGAAAGTTCTGAGACAAAATGGTTTGTGCCAAAGAATACTTTGCTCTACATTCTATTTCTGCCTTTAACCACATTCACACCATCACCTCCAAAGCAGCGATATGAGATGCTGCTCCTTCAGAATCCAAGGATATCTTCTTGAAACCATGAGGAAGGGCTTTGGCTGATTTCTTAGCCAAAAATGTTTGATTGTAAGAAGAATTCAAATAGTCATTGCCACAAGTTCCATTAACCTACTTTGTCAGGTTTGATGACTGAATCAGTATTTGATCCAGTGTTTTAATTTATCACTGTATGATCTTGGTCGTGTTGTTAAATGTTCCTGTGAAACGCATGGTTCAGTTCAGTTCAGTCACTCAGTTGTGTCCGACTCTTCGCGACCCCATGAATCGCAGCACGCCAGGCCTCCCTGTCCATCACCAACTCCCGGAGTTCACTCAGACTCACGTCCATTGAGTCCGTGACGCCATCCAGCCATCTCATCCTCGTCGTCCCCTTCTCCTCCTGCCCCCAATCCCTCCCAGCATCAGGGTCTTTTCCAATGAGTCAACTCTTCGCATAAGGTGGCCAAAGTACTGGAGCTTCAGTTTTAGCATCATTCCTTCCAAAGAAATCCCAGGGTTGATCTCCTTCAGAGTGGACTGGTTGGATCTCCTTGCAGGCCAAGGGACTCTCAAGAGTCTTCTCCAACACCACACTTCAAAAGCACCAATTCTATGGCTCTCAGCCTTCTTCACAGTCCAACTCTCACATCCATACATGACCACAGGAAAAACCATAGCCTTGACTAGACGGGTGGTGTTATATTATTTCACCAGTAGAAGAACAAATTTTGTGCCTTTAAGCAGTGTGTGGACTGTGATTAGGCTAAGAATTGTATAATTTAGGACAAAGGAGGTTTTGTATAGGTCAAGTAGGAAACAGTTGACTTTGGGGAGGTTGAGAGGGACCAGAAAAGTCTCCTCTTGCTCATTCTATCTGCTGTTGAACATTCCATAGATCCTCTTTTGGTTAAGGGTCTGTTTGGGAATGCTCAGAGTTAAATAATATGCTGGAAAATGAGAAGAGGAAAAAGTTAACATTAGCTGAACACCTTCGACTAGTTAGACCTGGGAACTGAGAATATTTTCCAGATCCTCACAACAGCCTGTAAAGGAGGTGATATTTCTGTGTGTTCGAGGTAAAGAAAAGAAATTTCATGATGAGGTTAAGTAACTTTTATGTTCATGCTGCTGTCAAGTGGTAGAGACATGATTCAAACTTAAGTCTTTTTGTATTCTGAGTTTACATACACTTATATTAGCTTTAGAGCCATAATTTAAATAATTTATCAGTCAGCTTAGCTACCTAGTGAAATCCAGTAAAATGGTTATAGATAAGAAACGCATTTTTGGTCACTATGAGATAGAAAGGATAGAAGAGAAGGGGAGAAAGTGCCAGGATTGGTATTAAGTTTTCAGTCTTTCTTAGAAGAAGCTGCTAAAGATTTTCCTCCTTAAAAATATTCTAACTTCTCTGGAATGCCAAGGCTTTCCAATTCGACTTTGGTTCACATTAATATGCAGATACTATGGGTACACTATGTAAATGAACAAAAAATAACCCCATAGAAATAGGATAGATTACTAACAATTCTGTACATTTTCCTGTATTTCTTTCTTCTCTTTTTTTCTTTACAGAAGTACACTTTCTTTCAAAATTATTTTTGTTGCCAGAACAAAGAACCGAATGAAACTGTTGAAACAATTCTAGCCCTGTAATTCTAGGAAAGATGCTCACCAACCTGTTCTGTTCTAGGAAGTGAGACAAGTGTGTAACGTTTTGTCAGCCTAATTACCAAGTCCATTTAAACAGAACTCCCTGGGGAAGGTAGACTGGTAGACTTTGAATCTTTACAGTGTACAGTTATCTTCACCTATTCAGTGCATAAAATAAACAACCCTGTTTCTGGTTCTCTGTTCAATTTTTTTTTTTTTTAATGTTGTAAGAGATAAATATAGCATGTGAGCAAACATTGTTTGCTGCTAGGTTGTTCAAAAAATGTATTCACACCAACGATTGTTGGGATAATTATTAATGCTAAAAATATTTGAAGTTGCAGTGACTCTGCATTTGAAGTCTAGTATGTGTCATTTGTTTTATTCATGATAAACAGATCATTTAGTTGGAAAAATCCCATCTGCTTAGATATATCTCTTATTATTTATGAGAACCATGTTTAGGAATGCAGGCGGCACATGTGCATAATTAATCCTGAAGAGAATTAGACATTGTTTGATTCACAGCTGAATGCAATTAGCATTAGGAAGTTTACATATGTTGGCAATAACACAGATTAGCAACTAAAGTGCTTGTTAAAAAATTTAACCTGAGGCTGCTGGAGCAGACCTCTCTTAATGATGCTTTAAATGTTGTTGATGAAGTAATAATCAATTTTGTTTTATAAATAGTAAATCAAGAATTTAGGTCTAATTAGCAGCGCTACAGATCACTTCACTTACATATCAGATGTACTTGTGATGTGTGCTATGACTTTCTCAGAGTCTTGTGTGCAAACAGTTGTTATGGGGAAGACATGCACCTTTCAGGGAAAAGAAAAAAAAAAAGGGGGCTATCATTCTCCAGAGTGAGGCCTTTTGGAAGGACTTCTCTGGAGATATTTATCAGAAGAGCTGTCTCTGCAGCTTCTAATTGCGGGAGAGAGAAACAATGCCCTTTTTTTGCAAGCAGAACCATTAGCCAGCTTTACAGACTGTGAAAGAAGTCATCTAATGGGGAGGGAGGAGAGAATGTAAATGACGAAAATGAGGCCGAAAGTAAGATTAAGCTATAATTGTTTGCACTTCAACTTTGAGAAGTTCACCATTAATTAAAATGTTTCTGCACCACTCGCCACCAGACTGGCAAGAAGAGGCAAGGCTGCCTATGAGAGAGTTCTGGAACCTTCAGGAAGGCAACCAAGGCCTGTGAGGAGGGAACAAGCATCTCTGTCTCCAGCACACAGAGGCGGTAGAGTCACGGGAATGCAGGGTGGCAGCCTCACGCCACATTCCTCACACGGCCCTCAGTTCGGATTTTGGCTCTCCCTGTGCCTCACTATAAAGTACTCTTGTACATTTTCAGAATGAAGGGTGATAGGGACAAAGTTTGTTTAAGAAACATTTACCCTGTTTCATAGAGTCTGTCTCACATTTCTTTTTTCCCATTTGAACATCTCTGAAATGTAAGTGCCTCTCACAATGATGACCATCCTAGAGTTCACTAGCAACTTTTTTCTTAAGATAATATTGTTTTTTTTTTCCATAAAATAATGCTGATAGCATCTTAGCTTCAATTAAGTATGGAATTGAATCCCTCTTCTGTGCCAGGCACTATGCAAGAAATGAGGAATAACTGAGATGTACTATAATGTCAAAGGAGTATAATAAAGTTGGTACAATAAACATGCTTGAAATTGAACTTGCAGAATGGTCACTGCAATTACTTAGTGGCTCAACAAGTATTTGAACATGGAATCTTGTACCGGTGTCATGCACTCTAACCCAGCATTGTACGGTGACTCTTTTCTGGATTGATGAGCAGTGTCAGTGGATGAATGTAGAGTGTAAGCTCCGTGGTGCAGTGAGTTTTTTCTGTTTGTTCACTGCAGCATTCCTATCACTGAAAACAGTGCTTGGCACAAGGAGTCACTGGATAATTGCTCATTGAATGAAGAAGAAACCAGGCCAAGGGTTGGCTTTGCCCTGGGAGCAAAATAGTTTTTACATTTGTAAGTTGGTTGAAAACAAAAATCAAAGGAAGAAGAATATTTCATGGTATACTAAAAGTGTAGGAAATTCGAATTCCCGTGTACATAAAGTTTTATAGGCACGTGTCCACATTCATTCACATTTTCTCTGACGGTTCTCTTACTACAAAGACAAAGCTGAGTTGTAAAGGTGATCTTAGTACCTACAAAGCCTAAAATATTTACTATTTACAGAATAATAAGATACTGATATTTACAGAAAATGTTTGCTGACCCTGAGACGAGACTATTGCTGCCAAAGACAGAAGTGCTCAGGAGATCAAGTCCACCCCAGGAATTCTGTGTTCTCACCAATTCCTGCTCATAGAATCACTGCTGGCTCCTCATCCTATCGGTTGAGGAAGCTTGAGGATCATCACTGATGACATATTTGATGACAGGGAAGTTGAACTCCCTATCCAAGCCCCCTTACACACATCCACTGCAATTGCCCCTTGACCTTCACAAAATTAAATCAATTCTGGCTCTCCTAATAGAAGTGCAGAAGCTGAATTGTATATTTAAAGCTTCATGATAATACCTCCTGGTACATAATCAAATTTGGTATAGCTTGAATCCACTTGGCTTCTATCCAAGAAGAGCCATTATAGAAAGTACCAGCTGAATTTCATTATCAAAATACTGTGTGTTATGTGGTCTTCAGATGTGAACCTGGGGAGTGTTATGATTTTAATTAAAGATATCGGTTCTGAAGGTCCTCTCATTCACGTCTGCTATGTGCTAGACATTTTCACTTGGCCGCTAGGAGTACAATGATTATAAATGAATACAAAGTATGGACAGACAAGCAGGGGGCCAACACAGTCTGAGGGTATATGAGATCAGGACAATCCTGCAAGTGAATCAGCTGTTCAAAAGTGGCTCCCTTGGGCGTTGGTTCAGTCACTGACAGTACATAGAAAGTAACCTTCCTAGGGAAGGTGTACAGGCATGGATAGAGGAAACACATGTGTTCCTGTAATCTTCTGAATTCTCTTCCCTCTTGGACCTCTCAACAGCACAACCTGCTAGAGACAGGAGCTAATTCTTCATGCAAACAGAGACACAAACTATCCAATTATAGGCTTGCAAATTGCTAAGCACTGTCACAGAACCACATACTTATCACTCATAAATATTTTAGTATGAATTAGTAAGATCAGAATTCTGTATAAAAACATAGAGCAAAACAGGACTGCAAATGCAATTTTTGAAAATCTGGATCAAATATCAAAGTTGAGGGCACAGGGTGATATCAACAAACCAAATCTACAATCATTTTTCTGGAAGCTGTTGAGTAATGAAGTATCTTGAAAATGATGCTAAAACTGGGAGGAAGAGCCTTTGTTACAGACTACTAAGTCCTCAGTATGCATTTCTCCTTCTGCCTTGTAGTTACACACACGCGCACGCACAGTTTTAGCAGCAATGGGTGAATATACTGGATCCTTCTTTGCCTTCCTTATAGTTAAGTGTCTAAATTCTTGATAATGAGAAGTGAACAGAGGTAATGCTTGCAATTTCTATACCATACCCTTTAAAAGAAGGTTCTTATTCTCCATTGTGTCTCTTTCCCCCTTCCTGTATACATTAACAAGGATACGGTACTGCTAATCTATGGCATTAGTCTGCTAGGGCTGCCTAACAAAAAGCCAGAGGCTGAATGTCTTAAAGAGCAAAACTGTATTTTTTTTACAATTTGGGAAGCTAGAAGTCCAAGATCAAGGTGCTGTCAGCTGTGGTTTCTGATGAAACCTCTCTTTTTCATTTGTGGTTAGTTGCCCTCTCACCTTTGTGCACAGAGAGAGAGAAGAGAGCTCTCTGGTGTCTTTTCCTCTTTTCTTAAGGGTGCTAGTCCTATGGGATTAAAGTCCTTTCTTATTTAACCTCTACTACCTCTTTTTAGGGGACTTCCCTTGTGCTCAGAGGGTAAAGAATCTGCCTGCAGTGTAGGAGGCCCTGGGTTCGATCCCTGGGTTAGAAACATCCCCTGGAGAAAGGAATGGCAATCCACTCCAGTACTCTTGCCTGGAAAATTCCACAGGCAGAGGAGCCTGGCAGGTTATAGTCCATAGGGTTGCAAAGGGTCAACATACACACACCTCCTTTCAGAGGGCTTCCCAGGTGGCACAGTGGTAAAGAATCCGCCTGCTAATGCAGGAGACACAGGTTTGATCCCTGGGTTGGAAAATCCCTGGAGGAGGAAATCGCAACCCACTCCAGTATTGTTGCCTAGGAAATCCCATGGACAGAGGAGCCTGGTGAGTTACAGTCAGAAATGACTGAGTGACTGAGGATGCACAGGGGCACCTCCATTTAGGCCCAGTCTCCAAATACAGTCACCTTAGAGGTTAGACATTCAACACGGGATTTTGGGGAAGAACACTAGTCAGTCCATAGAAGCCAGCTTTGAGTCCCCTGGCTGATAGTGGAGCCCCGTGATGGAAAACATCTGGGTCCTAAATGATTTCTTAACATAGAAATAGAGGTGTGTGACCTTTCTGGACCATTCACCCTTCTCAGGACTGTAATGTCTCAGCCACTGGGTTCACGGCTGTGTTTGTCACAGCAGCTGTATCCTAACAGAGTGAAAGAAAAGAGCCGAAAGGATCTATCTGTTACTTTACAACTCTCCTGGGAGAAAAAACAGGTCATCAATCATCTTTTCTGAATCTCTTTTTGAATGTCTTTTAACCTCTTTTAATACTAATCTAATTATATTTGAATAGGCAAATGCTTAGACATCATAGTCTCGTCTTCTGTAAAACAATTCTCTGTGTAATCTGCTGCAGTCGAATTAGTTTTGGTCCTAATTTCTGATAGATATGAGCTACAAAGGTATAAATTCAGATATTTATATTAATTACCTTTCCTGCCAAGTTCATGTTGCCAACTTGAAAGACAGGGCTCAGTTTTTAAAGTAGATATGTCTGTTTAAAAAAAAAATACAATAATTTTTGGTGAAACTAAAGGACTTCATGAAAACTTCTATAGAATCCTTAGAAAAGTTACTAGGTTTCTTTTTGAAATAATAGAATGTTCTAAAATTAGGTTATGGTGGTGGTTGAGTAATTCTATGGACATACTAAAAACCACTGAACTGTATTCTTCAAATGGGTAAATTATGTATATGTATATGAGAAAGCTAAGTGAAAAATTCTACTGCCTTTAAATTATATTTCAGGAATAAAAATGCATGAAGAGCACTAAGAAAGCCAAGTCAGTCTTTGCTTTGTTATACAATTATCCTAGTGGAGCCAAACTGCTCTGTGTATCTAAAAGAAGGAATACTGAAGGGGCCCTCCAGCATGCATGGGAGCTGGACTGAAGGCCCATGTTTCCCTCCAGAAGTCACTGGGTTAAATAGGAAGACTCCAGAAGACGAGAGACATGTCGTGATGATGGTCTTGGAACCTACACAGTCTATATGCTCTGCCTTGAGATGGGTCCCTCATACAGTGGACGCAGCACATACACACTCCCACAAACGCCCACTCACACATACCCACACATCTTATTTCTTTCCCTAGGTTTTTTCCTTGTTTTATTAAAAAATGGAGATGAACATTTAACTAAATAGTTTTATCAAGCCAAATGAATTAATTGGTCCCTTTTATAATTTTTTATGAATAAGTGAAAGTAGCCAAATGAATTAATTGGTCCCTTTTATAATTTTTTTTAGAAGTCTTTGTTTTGTGGGTAATCTTATTGTCCTAAGCAATAATTTAGTTGTAGGACTTGTTCAGAATCATCTTTTTTAACCTCAGTATCTAGTTTGTCTTCACCTGTACTTTCATTCCTTTTCATTAGAGTATTGGTGAAACTCAGCCTTGAAGCATCTCATAAAGTTTCATATTTTCACATTTCACTTTAAGCTTAATTCCTTTTCTTACATCTTCTCTAGATCTAGAGAACAGCAGGTCATTATTTTTGTATGCTGCTCTTGAATAATGGGTAGTTAGACCATTCTCTTAGACTAATAATCTTGTTCCTTTGCTTAAACTTTCCTTTATAGCTTCCTTTTTCTCAACCCTTTAACAACTCTCATTGAGGTCCTCAGTTGATATTAATAGTCATTTTCACTTTTTTTCCTCTGCATGATTATTTGAAATAGTGTTTCTAAGAAAAAAATTAGCATAACTTTAAATGGTTTTACACTTTGCATATTACAAGGTCTAAAGAAATACACTCCCAAGATTCAAAAAGACTAGTGATTACTTTTGAAAACTTAGTAGCTACTTAGCTACTCAACTAAGTGGCTCCAGAAAATGGGATAAAATAAAACATGTAGGTATTATTTGTCAGAACAAAAAGATTTGCCGTGATAATTACAATTTGGCAAGTCTATTGTGAGGCCCCTGGGTTGGGGGAGAAACCCTACAGCCTATATGGGATAATAGAAACATGAGCAATAAGCAGCATGGGATATTGGAGAGAGAAAAAAAATCGCTCGAAAAACTAAAGTCCTCCTTTCTTTAACAAAATTACAAAATTAGTGGGTGAAGGAAAAGTATTTAGTTTAATGCACCTGGTCATCCATAAAGCTTTCAATAAAGTTTTACCTCGAAATGCAATTCCAATTATCTTATGAATAAAGAAGAATAACTTTTGAGACAACTAAAACCTTTTACCTAATAAAGTGCCTACCAAAGCTTTTGAAGTCTAATATCAGGCACAGTAATATGAAAAGTGGCCTTCTTTACGGTTTGGAGAACAGGGGAGACATGTGGCATAGCTCCAGGCTACTTCACCCTATTGACCTTACCCTCAAATACCAGAGCTTTAGTCTCTGGCAGGGGTGGGAGTTGGGGAAAGCACCAGGAACGTGACAGTCTAGGATATTCAGTACTTGGGAGGGTAGAGATAGTGCAGGGCGTGGTGTCACATGAGTCATGAAAGCAAACCAGCTCCCCTCCCTGGCACCCCCAGAGTGTCATGCCCACAGCCAGCCTTGCACCCACATGCCCACCCCCGAGAGATATAGAGTCGTCTCCCCTGGAGAACATAAATCAGTTCAGTTCAGTTGCTCAGTCGTGTCTGACTCTTTGCCACCCCATGGACTGTAGCATGCCAGGCCTCCCTGTGCATCACCAACTCCCATTTACTCAGACTCATGCCCATTGAGTCAGTGATGCCATCCATTTATCTCACCGTCTGTTGTCCCCTTCTCCTCCCACCTTCAATCTTTCCCAGCATCAGGGTCTTTTCAAGTGAGTCAGCTCTTGGCATCAGGTGGCCAAAGTATTGGAGTTTCAGCTTCAACATCAGTTCTTCCAATGAACATTCAGGACTGATTTCCTTTAGGATGGACATAAATAAACTCCAATAAAAAAGGATCCATAGACTCTGACATTTACAGATTCTTGCATGTAAATATACATGTTGAAACTCTTTCCAGTATACTGGGAGATGTCATCCAGTTTTTCTTTTTCAATTTGTAAATATACTTTACTCTTAAGTTTGAATGAACAGCCAAGGAACTTCAAATATTGAGTCTCCAACTATGAAGTACAGAGTGACATTAATAAGGAGAATAAACTGGAACAAAAAGAGAGACAACATAAAGCACCAAATAAAACTTAAAGTATATATACATAAACTATTATTACTATCCTGATTGATGAGAGAAGAAATCACATCTGAAAAAAACAGGATATTATTATGAAAAGAAATAATCAAACAACACCACCTAACTATTAGAATTTAAAACATGATTACTGGAAAATATTCTCAGAAGGTTTGGAAAATAGTGTCAAAGAAATGCTCAAAGAGGAAAAATGAGACAAATACTATAGGAGAGGAAAAAGTAGAGAATATATCTAAGAGATTTAAAAAAAAAAAAATAAGGAATGGTGGTAAAAGTCCAAGTTGAAACATCTTACACAGTTTCATAATTTCCGAAGAAAATAGAGACAACACAATTATCAAAAATCAATTAAGAAGAACTGAAGAGCATATGTCTCCAAATGAAAAGACCCACTAGGAATCATGCAGAGTGGAGAAAGACCTTCATCAGAGCAGACTAAGAACTTTCAGAAAAAAAAAAAAAGATCCTAAGAACTTCTTAAAGCATAGGAACAAGTAATGAAGAAATGCTTAGGAATAAGATGTTATATTGAAATTCTTAAGAGCAACCCCAATTTCCAGATGATTGTGACTCAGTGCCTACATCTTTATGAAGTGGTTTCAAAGTTATCAATCACATATGAAAGCAGAGAAAAGGACATTCTCAGATGGTCAATATGTAAAATGAATACACATGTTTCCTATGCACTCTTTCTTAGGAAAGTGCTAGATGTGCTTCAGAAATCCAAGAGAAAACAAATCAAGTGTTCAAATACAGGAAACTAGCAGTGATAAAGATCAATATGTTAGCTCTGCACCATCTAGAAAGAATGTGGGAGAGCTACCATATGGCCCTGCAGTCCTACTCCTGAGCATACATGCAGAGAAAACGTGATTTGAAAGGATACATGCACCCTAATGTTCATTGCAGCATTCTTTACAATATCCAAGACATGGAAGCAACATAAACGTCCTTCAGCAGAGGAATGGATAAACAAGATGTGTTGTACACACACACATACAATGGACTATTATTCAGCCATTAAAAAGAATGAAATAATGCCATTTGCAGCAACACGGATGGACCTACGGAGAAGGCAATGGCACCCCACTCCAGTACTCTTGCCTGGAAAAATCCCATGGGGGGAGGAGCCTGGTGGGCTGTAGTCCATGGGGTCGCTAAGAGTCGGACACGACTGAGTGATTTCCCTTTCACTTTCACTTTCATGCATTGGAGAAGGAAATGGCAACCCACTCCAGTGTTCTTGCCTGGAGAATCCCAGGGATGGGGGAGCCTGGTGGGTTGCCGTCTATGGGGTCACATTGAGTCAGACACGACTGAAGCAGCTTAGCAGCGCAGCAGGATGGACTTAGAGAGTAAAGTAAGTCATACTGAGTGAACTAAATCAGACAGAGAAGGAGAAATATCATATGACATCCCTTATATGTGGAATCTAAAAGAAAATGATATAAATGAACTTATTTCTAAAACAAAGAGATTCATAGACTTAGAAAATGAACATATGGTTGCCGGGGGAAAGGGATAGTTAGGGAGTTTGGGAAGGTTATGTACACACTGCTATATTTAAAATGGTTAACCAACAAGGACCTATTATATAGCACATGGAATTCTGCTTAATGCTGTGTGGTAGCTTGGATGGAAGGGGAGTTTGGGGGAGGCTAATGTGTATGTATATGTATGACCGAATATATGTATATGTATGAATCCCTTCATTGTCCACCTGAAACTATCACAACATTGTTAATTGACTATACTCCAATATAAAATAAAAAGTTTATAAGAAAAAAAGAATGTGGGTTAGAGAGAGAGGTGGAGGGCTGGTTGGGGAATGGGGGTGGGATGGAACTGCTTAGTGTTCTAGTATGTTTCAACAGTCAGAAAAAATATTAATAGGCCTTTGGTATATTTTTGGAGTATTTTATTTTAATATATTTAGTTTATAAACTACTTCACACCAAACATAAATGAAAAATAGTTATTGAAAAAGAAGCAAGGAAATAATGATTTAATATTAGTTCCAGAAAAAAACAAGAATCTTTATTAGAAAAAAATTGTAATCAAAAGTCATTTTTTTGGCCCCAGAGTGAAAAACTATTTGTGTAACTATAGTTGTATAAACACTGACTGTTGCCTTAACCAGTAAATTATAATTTTACTATATTGAGAGATTAGGAGAGATCATAAGAAAAGGTGAATTTTATACTTTGATATCAAAAAGTCAATTTACTATTTCTATAATTATTAAATTGAGAAATGGCCATATTATTTATGGAGATAGATATGAATACAGGAATATATATCTTCTGGTGTATATATATATTGTATGATATGTGTATATGAATGTTGGATATATTTGATGTATATCATACATATACATGGGAGCTCAGGAGAAGCACCTTTAGGCACTGAAAGTGGTTATGTTTATAGAGCAGAATAATTAGGAGTTAGAGTAAGGACTGTTGGTGTGTGTGTTATAAGCCTTTTAGCACTACATGCGTTTATTATTTTCAGAGTTGAAGAAAATTAAAATCATAAATAGTAAAAGGAATAAGTAAGTTTAGAGGATTATATTGAGTTCTTCTCAACTCAGTCAAACTAACTGAATAGGGTAAGTCATTACCTTTTTCTTCTGACAAGTCAGTATTTTATTATTATTTTTTTAATGTTTCTGGGAATTGGCCATTAAGTAGAGCCTCCTGGACAAATTAAGACTTACTTGCAGTTACAATAGTTACATAGATTAGGTCACAATTTGTAAAGTGCTCTTTATAAATATGATATCATTTTATTAGTTTATATGCACAGAATTTAATATGTTTAACTTGGTTTCCTCAAGTGATTTTGTCTGGCATATAAAGAAATATAAGTCTCAGTTAAAAAAGTTAAAACCACATAAAACCTCTCACAGTATTAGAGACATATATTGTTTATCTGAAGCTTTATGTCTTTATATTTTATGGCTTCACATCTCTACCCAAGACTTGTCTTCAAATTTTCTTCCTCCTTTTTGAATCCTGCTCCTTTTTGGCCACACAGTGATTCTAAATTTCTCCCAGGCTCTCAGGATTCTTTCAGACCTCATGTAGCTACTGAGGGCAATTATGGCTAAAAGACTAAGCTGAAAGGAGCTTCGAGAAATGCTGCAAAGCACTAGTCACTGTAAGCTCTGAAAGGCACTGTTGGCTCTCGACCTCATGAAGATAAACTTCCCAGAAATAGTCTGAGTTGAATATGGACCAAAGCTGGTAGGCATTCAGTATGGACTTGATGTCTGCAGGAGTTGAAGAGGAAAAAAAAAGAGTAAACAGTCACGCAACTTTGGTCAAAAATGAGAATTTTCACCAAGAACTGTATCATACAGTATGAAACCTAAGTACAACAAGCAGCTGCTCTATTCTCAAAAAGCCAACAGAGAAAAACATCAAACTGGTTATTTGGCAAATGTAGTAAAATAATAACCAAAAATTTGGCTCAGTTCTTTTACTTTACAGTTTTGTTGCATTCTCAGTTCAAACATTGTAAAAATAAACTGCTTCGCCTCGACTTTTGGAAATTCCTGTTTCCATGTTATTTTTGATGACTTAAAAGGGAGCATACCATTCTGAATTTCACAGTGACCGATGTGTTTGTACCGCGAAGAGACTTTTATTTGAGGAAGCAGCCAAAAGCAATTAAGGAAGACTGTGTTCATCCCAGCAGAATATACCCTGCTAAACTAATTGGAACATTATACACTACAATCTTGGCAACATGCACCAACTATGAAGAGATGTCACCATCTTAATAATTCTGTGATGGCCATAGGAGGACAAACAGTTGTTGTTGACAAGTGTTTGATCTTCATAAGTCTGCTGCTGTGACAAACTACAAACTATATTTTATCCTCCACTTCTGTGATCCTTCACCCAGATAAGAACCAACACCTGGCATCTTTTCAAATTTTCTTTCTTTTTTTTTTTCCTTTTACATCAGTGGCAAAAGTTAAAAAGGTAACATGAAAAGAAAGATGAAACAGGAATACCGTTCAAATTGAAGGACTGTAGTTTCAAGTTTCAATCCCGTATCAAAACATCTCCGCCTTATCTTCTTTTCCAGTCATCACAAATGATGAGTATAAAGAGATACACAAACATCAGTACAATGCTGTGTGTACTGCAATCCAAAAATCACAGTTACAAAATTATACCTGACATATCAAAAACCGACAGTCACATCCTCGAGATTTCCTTCTCTCGTTCCCATGGACCTTCTTGATTAATAAATCTGACACATAAAAAGCATCTATATGACTAAAGTGCCAGTTCCTGGAAAGACCGTTTTGATCTATTTCTCAACTTTTAGAAGAAATATTCTCTTTTTCATGAATACAGGATCCGTTCACTCACTGCCAGCTTTCAAATACCACCTCTTGAAGTTTAATTTTAAGTTTTAAATAAATATTGTATGCATGCAGAATAATTACGATGCTCTTGAGAGACACTGTATAATGACATTGATTCTTTTTTATCTGAAAATGCCAAGCCCTTAAGGCAGCAAAGTCTGCGTTTGCCACAGATGTGGGAAGGTTCATTCCATGTGTTAAATTTCAGAAGGGGCATGTGTGGCACTTTCATTAAAACACTAGCAGTTATTTCCTGAGTAAACTCCGATTTTCATGACTTTAAAACTTCTTTCCGTAAGACTCATCTGGTCTAAGCTACAGAAAGGAACTCAGTGGCCTTCAATATATACATATATATATATATATGTAAATATATATATATTATATATATAGAGAGAACATTCATTTTATATTAAATCAACAAAATGTTTCTTTATTCTGAAAATGAATGAGTGTAATAAAATTTAGCTTGTGGATATATGAAAATCTTCTTCACAGTAATCCATCATGTTGCATAGTATTTCATAAATGACACCTGCATGTTACTCTTTAAAGACTAAAATATTTGTTAAGCTGTGCCTTTATTTGGTGTCACAGTTCTCTGTGAAACTCCTTAGATATTATAATGAATCTTTTTCACATATTTAGAAACATGATGAAAATAAGGCCAGGATCAGAGATAGATATCAGCATTGTGTCCTATTTTCCATTTTCTCTGTGGGGTATTCCTTGAAAATTAGATTTTATTTAAGTATAGCCACACTTATAATGTAGCAGCCTTATGTGTAACATTCAGAAAGGATCATTCTATATTAAGAATATATCCATTTTATGAACCTGTTTAAATATGTTGACTCATCAAAGTATTTTGGTAAAATCAGACAAAAAGCTTTGTCACAAAACTGCCAACTTCTTAGCAGTTATTTGACATACAGCTTTCTCAGGTTTTGGTCAGTAGCTTATCAGGGCAGATTCATTCTAAGGCATCAGTAAGTCTCAATGCTCTGCATTCAATGTGTTTCTAAAGCTGACTGTTGCCCACAACGGCAGCCTCCTATCCTGGCCCAGCTTGACTGTCAGTCACCTGAACCATTGTTGTTGCTCCTAATGGTCTTCCTGCTCCCAAGCTGACTCCTGGTAACATTACAGTCATAATTGTGCATGGCAGCCAGAGTTAATTTTTAAAAAACAGAAGTCAGATAGTTTCATCTCTATTCACAACCCTCCAGTGGGTCCAGATGATCCTTAGACTAGAATGAAACCCACATTGCTCTCTGTCCCCACTCAACTTCTCCACTGCCTCCACCCTTGGCATATTTTCCAACTTGTACCCCACCATTTCTCCTCCCCTCACTCTGCTCTGCTCAAGACATTTACTTCCTTCAGTGAGGAAAGTTGCTTGTCTCAAGGTCTTTGAACTTGCTTCTGGCTTGAATAGTTTTCCCTTATGTTTTTCATGACTCTCCTTCAAAAAAGAATTTTTCCCTCAACATATTTTTCAAAATGCTACTCTTCACTCTTTCTTTCTTCTGCTTTTTTTTTCCATTGTGCTTATAAACATCAGAAATAAAGTTACATATTTGTTCATGCATGTATTTACAGTGAATCTTGACCACTGCCACCACCATGAGGCCTGGGACTTTCTCTGTCTTGTTTGTTGCTAAATTTCTAGAAGATAAATAGCACCTAAACAATGAAAATAATGGAATGGATATGTGAATGAAGGTAGAGGAAGTAAATGGCCAATCTTTGATTTATTATATTTTTATTTTCAGATGTTATTTTAGATTGGTCTATATGTGAACACTTAGCTAGAGACTTCTTGTCCATGTCCATGGGTGCTGGCATATATCTACCCAAATTTCTGATTACCACATTGGAAGTTCTCTGCTACACCTATGAAACTTGCCACAGGTGCTTCTTTCAACTTTCTCTATAGTGGCATAATATATGTGTATACGAATCAAACATTTCAAAGCATGGACATAATGTCTTTAATGTCTTCAAAAACTTCTGATTCTGCTCTTTTCCTCTGAACCCCACAATTATATATGCAACTGATGATGAGCTCATTTCATGTATGTCTTGGAGGCACATCAATTTCAAATGTCCAAAACTGAACTCATTATTTCTTCTTAGACATTTCTGTTCCTATATTTCTTATTTTAGTAAGATATACCACAATCTAACAAATAACCAAGTTAAAAACATGAGTCACCCTATAATCTGAATCCTTCCCTCTCTCTCTGCATTCCTAACCTCAAGTCACTTTACTTTGGAGCTTCTCACCTTCTTTTGAGCTTCCCAGTTGCTGGCTTAACTGAGGACCTCATCTGCTGGGCTTTAGTAGCTTTCTGTAAACTGCCTGTCTATCTTTAACTCCGATTTTCTTCTGAGATTCACTGATATTTACTGTAAGCAGAGCATTCAGGTTTGTGTTTGTTGCTGTGGTTTGGTTGCTAAGGCATGTCTAACTCTCTCTGACCCCATGGACTGTGGCCCACCAGGTTCCTCTGTCCATGGGATTTCCCAGGCAAGAATACTGAAGTGGGTTGCCATTTCCTTCTCCAGGGGATCTTCCTGACCCAGGGATCGAACCCAGTCTGCTGCATTGGCAGGCATACTGTAGAGCCAACTGGGATGACCATTGTGCTTCCTTGCTGCTGACTTAACTGAAGACCTCATCTTCTCAGTTTTGGTAGCTTTCTGTCTTTACTTCTGATTCTCTTCTGATATTCACTAATATTTACTGTAAGCATAGCAGTCATTATGTTTAATATCTGTAAATACCATGGTTTTTAAAATGTAAACCAGTTTGTATCACTCACCTACTTTGAACTCCTTTTACTTCTCAGAGCTTATAAATCCAAATTAGTTAGCTTGGCTTTATGCTTCTATATTTCTCACAATTTTGCTAATCAACCGTCTGTCCTATAGAACTTACTACTCTCTCTTTTTTTGTACATAACTATATAATAATAGTTCCTATTATGTTGAATTATTATTACAATATTTGTTTCCCTCTCTAAACTGTCAACTATGAACAACTTTTAACTAGGTAGCATAGTTTACTATTATAATGTCTGTAACATTCAGTAAATATTTGCTGAGTCAATAAACAAATGAATGTATATTCTTTTTTCATGTACTTCAGTGAGTTGGATTTTTTTGGCAAGTGATAAAAATATACACTTTTTAAAGTTATTTATAAACAAATGCATATAAAATCAAAATTGTTTTTTTTAAGATAAACACACTATTATCACTCATATTCAAATTTTCTACATGTATTTTTTTTTAACATCCTTTTCTTTCTAATCATTTATCCATTTAGTTAATGCTGATTATAATTAATTGTTTTGATCTTCATGCAGATGTCACATGGACATTTATAGATATTCCATTATAATTAAATATACATTAATGGACATTTAAAGCATGCCACCATTTTTTAATAAAGCTCATATCTGTGGTCTATTGCTGGTGAAATGACCCAATGATATATCAGAACAGTAGTTTGTAATTTTGATAGAGAACATACTTGACTTTCAAGTTTTTAAATCAAGGCCCTTTTCCAGTTGGTTGAATGCTAAATGCATTGCATAGATTCTCTTTACATATAAGAGTATTATTGATTGTTGTAGGCAGATTTAGGTGTAGTGCTAAGGGCAGCCTAACTAGATTAAATCTGTAATTAATGCCCACGCATATATTTTAAAAATTTTGTTAAACTGCTTTTGGAAAATTTAAAGTAACAATTAAAAATAAGTTTTAACCCACTATCGAGTAACTTTTATTTCTAACTTGACCTTTCTTTCTGTCTTTTAAAAGTAGTTTCATCTCCTTGATATAATTAAAAAGACTTATTTAGTATTTGTTCAAAAACTCTTCATGTGTTCTATCTCAAGATTTCCCATCAATATCTCAGATGGACCTGAATCCTGTAGGTAGAGGTATTCAGCATTTCACATTTTAACCACAGAGACTTGACTCATGTCTGCTTTATATATTGAGATCTGTTTAAGATTTATTTGGGGAGAAAAAGGTTTCTTGCAACTAAATAAAGTTTCAGGCCATTACTCTACTATGTGAGAATGTTTTTAGTCATATTTCACAAAATTTTGGAAGGAGTATATTGGCTTGTTGTGAATATGCATTTCATATTATAAAGTCATTTTTTAATGAGTAAGTTCAATTAAATCACTCAGTCGTGTCCACCTCTTTGAGACCCATGTGATGTCTCTTTACCTTCTCTACTCTAGAATCCTTCGGTATTCTAGTTACCACTCATTTTGAGTGGTCTCATTTGATACTGAGTCTAAATAATAGGAAGAGTTTTATATATGTTATAAATATAAATTATATAAAATATTTGTTTCTCTTTCTACCTACTTATTACCTGTACATGTTAATTATATAAATGAAAGATATGCTCATTCTACTTTTTAGAGGATCTGTTTGTTTATACCTCAGGGAGTGGTATGTGATGGAAAGAGCAGGGGTTCTGAAGTTCAACTTGCAAATAGTTGCATGTGTACATCTTTCTCTTGTGTGATTTTGGACAGTTCATCTAATTTCCCTGAGTGCTTGTTCACCCAAAAAAAGTGACAGTAAAGTATTCTTGTGGTCATTAAATTGGTTAATCTGTTTTTTGACTCTGTTATGGTCAAGATATGAGTTAGTGGCAAATTAAGTTGGTGAAGTCATTGTGAAGGTGATGTAGCTGTGGGGCCAAATTATAGTGCAGAGGCCTTGTCTCACTGGAGCATGATTAGAGAGGAGCATACAGATATTTGTATTTGTTGATCCAAGTATTAAGCACACGATTAAACCAGAAAGAGAATTCATACAGGACAAGCTTAGTACTTTAATATCCACAAATATTTCTTTCTGAATATAGGATGCTTGAATTATATATTATTTCTGTAAAATAAACCCACCAGAATGGCTACAAGTAAAAATTTACTAGCTTTTCTTAAAATAAAAGGCCAACTTAAAAAACAAAACAAAAAGTTGGCATGTTTGATTCAATATATAATTTTCTGCAAACCTGGAGAACAACCTTCACAAATTTATTTAATTTATCTAAGTTATGTTGAAACTGGAATGTTGACAAGGTCTTACTCTCAGTGCCTAGAGGGACTTTTCTGAAACTGTGAAGACAGCATATTTATATTTATAATAGTGCGTGTGAAATCTCCATTTTTTTTTTTTTAAGATTTTGAGCCCAGTCCCTAGTTGATCTGCAAAGCTTAGTTCCTGAAACAAAATTGCCCGTAGAAATGCTTACTGATACAGAAGAACATTTGAGGATAAAGATAGAAATCAGTCATCAGCTAGAGGTTAAGCTCAGTTTTAGAGCTATCTTTCCAACTTCAATGATTCTCTCTTCTTGGGTGTCCAGGGCCCACATCAAACTCTCCCCTGCACAATATTTCCTCAATTAGCACTATACAATGTGCTGTTTTATAACCACTTACACTACATCCCCACCTCCATCATTCTCCTGAGACTAATTTTAATGGATTGTGTTTGCTATTAATAGTAGGAATAACTAATATCTGAATTACTTGATATGATTTCTTTCTCAACTAATGTAGTTAATCATAATGAATCTCCACAAGAAAATGGCCAGTGTTTCCAGTTTTAGTTTTCATTGGAAAACATAATTTAGAGCAAGCCAAAAATTTGAGAAGAAAGGCCTTTTACAGCAAATCCACCATCTACTGGATTCAGTCAATTCTGAAATAGAACAGGTGATATTTCTTCCCCATTTTCCTCACATCTTCTATGGTAGAAAATCAATGGGCTATCTATTTCTCTAGCTTACCACCTCCCCTTAAATATAGCCAGTGGTCTGTGAAAGTCTCAGCCAGAAAAAGGATGAGCAGTTAAATATTTAAGTCATGACAAGGAGGCATAATTTTATTTTGGGGATTTGTCTTCAAAGATCATTTAGGTACATGTAATGTTTGAAGGCTTTATGAGGGACTAAATGATTTGTAACTTTATGCTTTCTCCATGTGGAAATACAACCTTAAAAACACTCATCCTAAAAATAATTGCTATTATTTCTCCATTGGAGCCCTAGTTATCCCTGTCAACTCATGAAAGAATCAAGCCAACTTGGTTACTTGAACAAAGATTACTTATGTCATGAAGTTTTACTATTAATCAAGATGTTTGTCACATCACATTTTAGTCCATTAAGAATTTAGAAAAACTGAACAACTGTTTCTTAAGACCTGTCTATTTTGTTGTACTTCCAAGGAATCAAAACCTTTTGAAATAGTATTTGTATAATTTGTCAGAGGAGAGTTAAGAGGAAATATGGAAGTTCTTCTAAAAATAAAGTTATGGCTTATCTGCTACATTCACTTTCACTTTTAAAAGTAGAGATGTTGAAATGGAGTAAACACTAGAGTTAGATAGGCCTGGTGTTAAATAATATATTTTCTATTTAATAGTTGTGTGAACTTGGAAAGGTTACATTCAGCTTCTGAGCTTATTTCCCCATCTGTAAAATGGAAATATAAATCACCATTTCTTAGGAGTTTCCAGGGGCACTGAAGGTGATAATGTGCCTGGAATGTGGTAAACAACTTATAAATGTCAGTTTCTTCCTATTTGTACCCCCCCAGTCTAATGTTAATTAATTGACAACTAATTATGCTGCTGCTGCTGCTAAGTCACTTCAGTCGTGTCCAACTCTGTGTGACTCCATAGATGGCAGCCCACCAGGCTCCTCCATTCCTGGGATTCTCCAGGCAAGAACACGGGAGTGGGTTGCCATGTCCTTCTCCAGACAACTAAGTATGTTTATGTTTAAATACGCAAAAGAGTCTAATGGTTTTCAGTTACAAGTTGAAATCACAATTCAGAAATTATTTTATAGCCAAAATAATAAAAATATTCTAACAATTAGATCCCCATGTTGACAAGATTTAAGTTTAGGTATTGTTGAAACTATTACATAGGATATGTATGGAAAAAATATCCTGAAATTTATGTTAGCTCAATTCAGTTGGCTTTATGCTGCAACTGCCTCCATTTTTGCCTTTTCTCTGGAAACCTAGGTTTCCTTCTAGGAAACCTACAAGGATTCCTTGGCGATAGTCATTGTCATTACTTTCATCCTTTCCACTGGAATCATCCTCTATATTAATTACTTAAACATGTGCTCATCTTTCTATTGTGCTCCCAAACTCTTCTATGGCTCCCCACTAGCAGAAGATCAGAGTTCAAACCCTCCACTTGTCGTTCTAAAATGTGGTTTCTCAGCCTTCCCTTTTGTTTGGCTGTGGCATACAGGATCTTAGTTCCCAGACTAGGGATCAAAGCAATGCCCCATGCAATGGAAGTGTGAAGTCTTAACAACTGGACCACTAGGGAAGTTCAATTTCCCTTTTCTATCTAACTCACCCAATACTCATGTTCTCCCATATAGACAGTAAATAGCCAAACACCTGCACTAACCACTCACAGTGCAGCAAAGTCAAAATATGCTTTCATTCTCACAACCATGGTACACACAGTTCCTTTGGTACAAATGTCTACTTCTGCATTCCTACCCAGTTCCATTTCTTGTTCATGACAAAAGTACTCAAGGTCATTTAAAGCTTACTTCTCAGAGAAATTCTGTGTCCTATGAAAGCCAACCAAGCTCTCAAGCCAACCCTTTCATAGATAACAACTATAACTTTTGGACACAATATTAAAAAAAAATAATAATTACCTGAAGGCATTGAGAGCAGCCAAAAGCAGGAAATATCTGACGGACTGATATGAAGTGGGGAGGGGAGAGCACCCAGGGAGTTTTTTATTTTTATGACTACCAGCCAAAGAACAGGCTCTAGTGTGTACTGTGGAGGTGCTAAAATTCTGATAGAAAATCTACAATTGTTGTGGTTTGAAAAACTAGAATAAAGAATTCATGGCAACCATAGACAGTCAAAAGTGAAGAAGAATCCAGGAAAAGAAAGAGCCAGAGAAGAAACCCAGATTGTCTGCGTAGGTACTGCCAAGACCTCTCACTGAACCCCAGTTTATTCACTGGATAGAATCAAGCAATCCAAGCTAAATTGGAAGGCATAGAACTGATACTTGAGCTGCTGCCCAAAAGACTGAGTTAACAATTTCAGTGCAACCAAGTAAGCTGCAAAAAAAAAAAAAAAAAGGACAAAAATATGTCTATATTAGGAGAGTATAATCAAATCCAGAATATCCAAAGCATAACCTTACAGTAGGCAGGATATAATGCAAAAATAAGAATAACAGGAAAAATAGGACCCATTCGCAAAAGACAAGACATACCACAAAGACTGAATCTGAGATAACTCATATGTGGGAATTAGCAGATGTGATTTTAAATCAGCAGTCAAAATACTATTCAATACATAAAAGCTATGTCTGATGCATGCAAAGTCACTTCAGTTGTGTCTGACTCTGTGTGACCCTGTGTACTGTAGCCCACCAGGCTCCTCTGTCCATGTGATTCTCCAGGCAAGAACACTGGCAAGGGTTGCCATGTCCTTCTCAAAAGCTATGTCTATAGTGAATTAAATATAGAAAGTTCTGCAGTAGATAGAAATTATTTGAAAAGAACCAAATGAGAAAACCATATAAAAATATGTGAAATCAGTTAGACTCTTCCAGAAATCTTATTTAGATTCCCATCTTTCGGTTAAAATTCATTCAGTTCAGTCACTCAGTCATGTCCAACTCTAGCGACCCCATGGACTGCAGCACACCATGCTTCCTTGTCCATCACCAACTCCTGGAGTTTACTCAAACTCATGCCCGTTGAGTCAGTGATGCCATCCAGCTATCTCATCCTCTGTTGTCCCCTTCTCCTCCCACCTTCAATCTTTCCCAGCATCAGGGTCTTTTCAAATGAGTCACTTCTTCGCATCAGATGGCTAAAGTATTAGAGTTTCAGCTTCAACATTAGTCCTTCCAATGAACACTCAGGACTGATCTCCTTTAGGATGGACTGGCTGGATCTCCTTGTAGTCCAAAGGACTCTCAAGAGGCTTCTTCAACATCACAATTCAAAAGCATCAATTCTTCAGTGCTCAGCTTTCTTTATGGTCCAACTCTTACATCCATACACAACCACTGGAAAAAACCATAGCCTTAACTAGACGAACCTTTGTTGACAAAGTAATGTCTCTGCTTTTTAATATGCTGTCTAGGTTGGTCATAACTTTTCTTCCAAGGAGCAAGCATCTTTTCATTTCAGGGATGCAGTCACCACCTGCAGTGATTTTGGAGCCCAAGAAAATAAATTCTGTCAGTCTTTCCATTGTTTCCCCATTTATTTGCCATGAAGTGATGGGACCAGATGCCATGATCTTCGTTTTCTGAATGTTGAGCTTTAAGCCAACTTTTTCACTTTCCTTTTTAACTTTAATCAAGAGACTGTTTAGTTCTTCTTCACTTTCTGTCATAAGGGTGGTATCATATGCATATCTGAGGTTTTTGATATTTCTCCCAGCAATCTTGATTCCAGCTTGTGCTTCATCCAGCCCAGTGTTTCTCATGATGTATTCTGCATATAACTTAAATAAGCAGGATGACAATATATAGCCTTGACGTACTCCTTTTCCTATTTGGAACCAGCCTGTTGTTCCATGTCCAGTTCTAACTGTTGCTTCCTGACCTGTATACCGATTTCTCAAGTAGGTCAGGTGGTCTGGTATTCCCATCTCTTTCAGAATTTTCTGAAATTCTGAAAAGGCTTGGGCATAGTCAATAAAGCAGAAATAGATGTTTTTCTGGAACTCTCTTGCTTTTTCGATGATCCAGCAGATGTTGTCAATTTGATCTCTGGTTCCTCTGCCTTTTCTAAAATCAGCTTGAACATCTGGAAGTTCACGGTTCACGTATTTTTGAAGCCTGGCTTGTAGAATTTCGAGCATTACTTTCCTAGCGTGTGAGATGAGTGCAATTGTGCAATAGTTAAAATTAACCTTCTCCTAGTCTATTTGTGGTCTATTTTCTATGATTTATTTATATAAATCTCTCCCTATTGTACATTTCTGGCATCATTCATTCAAAACTATCTTCCAGCAAGGGAAACCTAGAATGATCTTTCTAAATCACAGCATTGTGAATCAGGCAGACCTATGTTTGAATTATTCCTCCAACATTCTTAATCCATCCAAGGCTTAGTTTCCATATCTGTAAAACCACAAAAGTAAATGGACTTGCGAAAATTGGATAAGATAACGTATACAAAGCACTTAGCACATTTATTCATTTATTCTATAGAATGTTACTGACCAACCAGTATGGATTGGGCATTCTGCTTGGTATTAGAGATAGAATATTCATGAGGACATGTAAGATCCCTATCTTTTTTAAAAAATTTATTTTATTGAAGTATAGTTGATTTATTGTTATTCAGTCACTCAGTTGCATCTGACGTTGCAGCCCTATAGACTGCAGCCTGCCAGGCTGCTTTGTTCATGGAATTTCCCAGGCAAGAATACTAGAGTGGTTGCCATTTATTTCTCCAGGCGATCTTCTCAACCCAGGGATCAAACCCACATCTTCTGCACTGCAGGCAGGTTTTTTTTACCACTGAGCCACAAGGGAAGACCATAGTTGATTTACAGTGTTGCATTGATTTCTGCTGAACAGCAGTAATTCAGTTTTACATATATATATGTACATATATACATATACACACATTAGTTTTCATATTGTTTTCCATTATGATTTATCACCGGATACCAAATACAGCATCCTGTATTTAGTAGGGAAATACAGTTAGGCCTTATTGTTTATCCATCCCATATATAACAGTTTGCATCTGCCAAACTACCTTCTTTAAATTTATATGTGAGAGAGGGAGAGAGACATTAAACAGGTGAAAAAATAAAATTACTAGATTTCATAAATCTATGAAGGAAATAAATAGATACTAACTGGATGAAATGACCAACTTTAATAGTTGTTCAATGAATGGTGGTTATTGCACTATTATTATATCATTTTTGTTGTTCCGAAGCTCTACACCCATGCTTTTAGAAAGTATATGCTTAATGTTCACTTATTAAATTAACTGAGATTTGATAGCAGCAGCAGCAGCAGCAATTTGCATTAGATTCATCTTACAATAATATGGGGAAGAAAGGAACATGGGTTACATGCTGGTTATGTCCATAACCAAGCCTCCTACCACAAGGCCACAACAGGTGCCATATGGTACTCTTTCCCTTTAGAAGGAGAAAATATTTGTTTAAAAGCAATGTAATAAATTCAGTAATTAAATCTAAAAGAACTGGGAGGTGGTGCTCAAGGGAGTGACAAATTTGAACGTGACTAGCCAGACTGTCCTTGTGGGAAGCTTCAGCAGCTAATCTAGGGAGGGAAATTTGTTGTTAAAAGCAAACATTAGAATATAATAACTAAACAAGTGGTTTGGCATGCGGTGCATTAATTGGCTAATTGTAGGTTAAAAAGAGGTAGATCTCATACTGTTAAATGTTGATTACAAACTGGAAATTGCATTTCTGTGCTTAAGCCAAGGAGTTTTGCTTCTGTTTAAATCTGGATGTGGGATAGAAAGCATTGCTAGAAAAACAATTAAGTTCTTTTGTGACACCAGACCCCTTAGGGAGAGTTTTAGGAAGGATGCTGTGATTAAGCCCTTAGGACACAGTTTCAAAAAAACCTCTCTCCGAGTGAGGTCTCAAACATTCATCTCTACTCCACCCCAAAATACACAGCACATGTACACTGAGACTCACAAACAGAAATTTTTTTTTTAATACCATGCCCAGAGCCTCTGCATTGTTGGGAATAAAGTAACCACACATGAAGAAAGGTAACAAACAGTGCTAATGTTTGTTTTCTTTTGAACAGCACCAATTTAGAAACACCACTGAATTTTCTCTGCCTTATTTTTGTTAAGGTCACTATGACTCACTCTGTCTAAAAAGGATTTTTGTTTGTTTGTTGCTTCTTGTTTGCTTTTTCTTTAGTGGCTAGATGATATTCAGAAAACTTACAGTAAGTCTCTGTTACTAGAGACTAAAACTTTAAAATGGTCTGTGTACGTTTCTTGCGAGTTTTCAAGCATCCTTTTCTGCTCTCTGGTTCACATACATTTCCATTGTTCTAAGGGTTAAAAACTGCACTATCACAATGACAAGCTTTATTACTCAGTCAAAGTAAATGGATCACCACATCACCTTTCAGAAATGTTCTTCCTTAAGCTATTAAAACATTCCATGCCCTTAGATGACAACAATTTCTCTGCCTTTTGAAATTTCCTTTCTATCCTGCAGAGTTCATAGAGATATGCTTGGTTAAAATCAACTTATATAAAACTATGCACTGTAAATTCTGACACTTCTGTTTGAATCTCTTTTCAAACACTTGTCTTTGCTCACCATAATAGATGTCAGTTCTTCTGATGTAGTTCAAGCATGAGCTTCATATGAAGACTCAGCTATGTCTATTCATTTCTGAAGCTACTACTCACTGAAGTTTTGTGCTGTTTGACATCAAAGATAGGCAAGAATCACCTGCTGAGTTCACATGCATGGAGCAAAACATCTTCAAATCACTTTTGCTAGACAAAAGTTTTTTTTTTTTTTTAATATTAAGCTTTCACTATCATGGACTTAAAGGCAAATGCAGTCCTTGTTAAAGTTGCAACATTGTATTATTAAAATATGCATTGGAAACTCTGAATTTAGCTAATTTTTAAACTGAAGGTAATTTTTGTCTTTGCCTCAGATTTTGATTTTACTGCAAAGAATTTAATATTATTCAGACATTTAAAATGTGAGTTTTATTTAATATGTAGTTATTTTTACTCAAAGGTAAAAGCGGTTTAAATATTCTCAAACCAAAGGAGATTTTCTACTATTTCTAGCTTTAATAGATGTCCTTGACATCAATTTAAGAGAGAGTCCCATTCAAAATAAATCTTGTATATAGAGTATTAATTTTATTTTAAAAAACTCTAATTTCAGAGTTACTGAAATAATACATTTATATCTTTTGGAAGGAAACTATAGCAGCAATATTTTTTTTTAATTTTTACAAAGCAATGTAATTTAGTGTTTCTCTCCTTAAATATCAATATTGTCTTATGACAGGATGAAAACAATATTATTAAAGAGATGTGAATATAAAAATGATATTTTTCTTCTCTGTGATATTCTGGATGAAAGTTTTAAAATTTGGACCTCAATTAACCATTAATTAAACTCAACAGAAAACTAAGTGAATGATGCTAAAAATGAGGCAGCCCCATAAGCTTACCCGGGGAAATGTCCTTTTGGTAATTGCTTTTTATATGTTACTAGTTTTCAGAGTTTGGCTTTCAAAGGACAATAATATTTCAGAGCTTTGGGAGGATATCATAACATCTATAAATTTTTGTTTGCCATATTTAGAATACACTTTAAATGCATATAGTTTAAAAGAATAGAATTTACCATTAATACAAAAAAACTGAAATAATATAACTTTTGAAGAAGTCACTAGATTGTCAGAATTTGGAAATTCCTGTTTTTTTGTGTGTGTTTTCTTATTTTTCATTTTGTGTGTGTATGTGTGTTTAACCTAATCCAGATATGCTCTGTGCACATCGTGGTCACATGTAACATTCAGCTGAAAACGGTGGTAAAGAGTTTGGATACTGCACAAGGACAGATAAGAAATATGCAGAGAATTTTTTCCAGTCTGCAAAGAGAATTCAGTGGAGAAAGATAGAGATTGAATATTATGTCAGTGTAATCCTTTAGCTAACTAGTCAACCAGAGAATGGCCACTCAGGTCCAGAGTATCTTTGCTTTTCTTTATTGCTGTCACATTTTGAATTATCTTTCTATGCTATAAAAGAGAGAAGCTCTTATTAGAGAAATGTTCTCAGTTTTAGATCCCAAAAAGGGTATGGTTAGGAGTAGAAATCAGTTTGAATTTTTAACCAAGGTTATTACAGAGCAAATATAAGATAGAAAACACCAGAAGAATTGCCACATGGCACTTGAGTTCTATTTTAATTTTATCAAGTCACAGTTGGTAAACATACTGAAATTAATTTGTGTTTTTGACAAACTGCTGTTCATCAAAATTTAAGTTCGTTGCTTCTTTCTGGATACCCGACATACTAGAGTTTCCTTTGGAGTTATCTGTGCTCATATTACTGAGTTCTAACCAATGGAGTGCGACCAAAACTCATGTGAGCTACTTTCAGACCCATGTCTGGTCCAAAATCCTCCCTTGAATTTCTTCCCCATAGTCTTCTCTGCTTCCAGCTTGAGAGGTGTGGGTTGATAATTAAAGAGCCTCTGGCAATCTGCATCCCTGAATGAGCACATGGAAGAGAACCACCCCTTTGATATATTTATCCACCACAATAGTGACACAAATCTGAAATAGAACTCTATTGTGTTTGCCCCAGTATACATTTTGAGTTCTGTTTGTTATAAAGTGTTGTCTGCTGTAGACATACAGGTTGAGGTCTAGTTGTGACAAGAGTTAGCCAACCTATAGCTACAATACTGAATTTTATTTTTTAATTATCTAGCACACTTTTATTTTTTTGAATAATAAAAGTGCGTCTTTTGTACTTCACTGTCCATAAGTTTATCCATCAGATAAGTATTCCCCCAGTCCTCTCCTGAGAAAAATGGAGTCTAAGACAAGATAACACTCTTGTCATAACTGCCACCATCACTAAACATCTCCTCTGACAAACTTGCCACTTAGATGAATGAGAGAGATGAATAGGTAGAAATACAGGAATAAAATGAATATATATATATATATATATATATATATATATATATATAAAATCAGTCAAATTTGGTAACTGATATATAGATTCTCCCTCAGTATTTCTGAGGGAGTTATCAGAGAAAGTTCCTCCTTCTCTTACTATCGCTGTATAAAAACCACCCCAAAACTTAATTGCACAAGATAGCCATTTTATTGTTATGCTTATATATTATGTGGATCTGGAATTTGAACAGTCATAGAAGGAATGACATTTTTAAGTACTTTAATACATTTTCTAGAAAACAGAATGCAAGTATTTGAATGGTAGTCGTCATTACTAATAAAGATGAGTGAAGCAGTTTGCCTCAGGGAAATCAATCTAGAAAGAGATGGATACACTTACAACCAATATATCTAATAAAAACAATATAAGATTGCCATCAGTTAACACAGATTATCAATCACTTTCAACTATGAGGTAACAATATAAAGAAAATACTACAAATTCATGAGTCTGTCTCTCATCCATGTTTTCCATGTACCTGCTACAAGGATCTGATCCATATGCCATCCTGTGTCTAAAATCTAGTATGATGAATTCAAAATTGCTTAGCATACAAGGTCTTAGCATACATTTGGTGATCTTATATTCTGCCTTCTGCTTCATCTCTTACTGGTCCTCTTACCCTTTCATTTCACACTGCAACCTTGTAGAACTCTTGTCTAACTCTATTATGCCAGGTCCTTTGCCTGGGATATTTTCTACTCCCATCATTTCTCTCTTTTCTCACAATCTTTCTAATGAGACTTCTGCTCTGTACCACTCAGGTCTGCTTATATAATATTCTCACCACCTCTATTCTTATGATATCTTGTGGTATTTCTACCAGAGCAGTCTTCATTGAGTATAGAAATCTTCCACTATAGACCATAAGCAGTCCTCACTGAGTATAGAAATCTTCCATTATAGACCATAAGCTCCCAGAGGAAAAGTTCTATTCTTTTATTTCCTTTTGTTAAAAAAAAATGTTTACAATATTTAAAATCAGGGAGGGGGAGTGAAGAAATTTTATACATGTACATTTTTCTAGGTACAAGACAGTTTGTAATTAAACTTGATTTAACATAAGTAGACACCACTGAAGTGCATCTAAGAAGCTGGACTTAATATACTTTTTTTTTTCTTACAAGGACTGCTTTGAAAATGTTGGCGTAAAAATAATCTATGTTTAGAAATATAACTATGCAGGACATTGAAAATTTTTGAAAGTTTAGTGAAAGTGAATTAAATGATCTGTATTCATATATATGTTAAGGATTTATTTAGTGAAGCAGATACTTTTGATTCCTGATGTTTAACAACAATGATATTAATATGCACACATTTAAAGTGCATTATCTTTATTATATCAATTTAATTGACTACTTGGCTCTGTGTTCTGGAAATCTCTTGTGCTTAATCACTCGGTTGTGTCCAACTCTGTGTGACCTCATGGACTGTAGCCTGCCAGGCTCCTCTGTTCATGTGATTTTTAAGGCAATAATACTGGAGTGACTTGACATTTCCTTCTTCAGTGAATCTTCTCAACTCAGGGATCGAACCCTCGTTTTCTATGTCTCCTATATTGTAGGTGGGTTCCATACCTGCTAAACCACCAGGGAAGCTCAAAATCTCTTAATAATAGATATGTGCAATTTAAACTTGAGTGGACAGTACACTTGTTAAATGGTGTATATTCTCAAGGATGATGAGAGTGTGTGTGTTTGGTCACTCAGTTGGGTCTCTGTGACCCCATGGGCTGTAGTCCCCCAGCTCCTCTGCCCATGGAATTTCCAAGCAAGAATACTGGAGTGGGTTGGCATTTCCTTCTCCAGGGAATCTTCCTGAGCCAGGGATTGAAACTGCAACTCCTGCATCTCCTGTATTGGCCAACAGATTCTGTGATGAAAATAACAGAGGCTTAAACTGTTGAGTGATTATTTTGTTGCAGGCAGAGTAACTGTTCTCACATAATGATGTGGTTCTGTAACACAAAGTAGCTCAAGTGTGGGTTAGTAAATAGGGCAATTGTATCTAGTATAGATTTGTTCATATGTGATTTTTTGGCATATTAATATTTTACACTACAGACGACATTAGCAAAATATAAAGTAAAATAAGTAAAACTGCCAGCAAAATGAATTCTTATTGTTATGTTGTTTCTTTAGTTTATTGGAAATTAATATATCTTAAGGGTATATTTGTATCTAATCAGGGCTTTTATTGTGTCTGTCAGCCATGTGGAAAAAGAGTTGCCAAGACATTGAGTGGCTCACTCTTGCTCATCTTTTTCTGTAAGTATAATTATACTAAATACAAAGTTTTTCCAGAATGCTTAATTCACCTTTAATCAAATACCTAAACTTCACATCCATTGTTTTATTTTCACATGACCGATAAATATAAAAGGTAAGAGCTACAAAAATGAATATCTACAACAAATATATTAAGAACTTTGTAATATTTTGTTTTTAAATACATTTTGTATTAAGTAGATATTTGGTATTCTTTGAAATATAAAAATATAAATAAAAATACACAGATACAATTTTAATTTATCTCCTTGCTTTGGTCAGTTGTTATATTTTATATTATTGCTTGGTTTCTATGCAGTTCAAATGTACTGGGGAATGCAATATTTAACAATAATTTGTTTATTGCATATTTTTTTTGATGATGCTAGAAGGGGAGATAGTGATTTTGTTCTCATGTGACAAAGAATGTAAAGGAAATAGGAATCAATCTACTCAAACACAAGAGAAGGCACAATGTTTGCCCTGTTGTTCAGCCACTAAGCCAACCTGACTCTTTGTGACCCCATGGACTGCAGCATGCCAGGCTCGGTCCTCCACTATCTCCTGGAGTTTGCTCAGATTGATGTCCATTGAATTGGTAATGCTACTTAACCATCTTATCCTCTGCTGCCACCTTCTCCTTTTGCTTTTGCTTTCCCAGCACCGGAGTCTTTTCCAATGATTTGGCTCTTCATATCAGGAGTCCAAAGTATTGGAGCTTCAACTTCAGCATCAGTCCTTCAGGGTTGATTTCCTTTAGGATTGACTGGCTTGATCTCCTTGCAGTCTGAGGGACTCTCAGGAGTCTCTTCTAGCACCACAATTTGAAAGCATCAATTCTTTAGCATTCAGCCTTCTTTATAATCCAAGTTTCACATCCATACATGGCTACTGGAAAATCCATAGCTTTGACTGTATTGACCTTTGTCACCAAAGTGGTATCTCTGCTTGTTAATATACTGTCTAGGTTTGTCATAGCTCTCCTTCCAAGGACCAAACATCTTTAATTTTGTGGCTGCAGTCACCATCCACAATGATTTTTGAGCCCAAAGAAAAAAAAATCTGTCACCGTTTCCACTTTTTCCTCTTGTATTTACCATGAAGCGATGGGAATGGATGCCATGATCTTCTTTTTTTAATGTTGAGTTTCAAGCCAGCTTTTTCACTCTCCTCTTTTACCCTCATAAAGAGGCTCTTAGTTCCTCTTCACTTTCTGCCATTAGAGTGGTATAATCTGCATATCTGAAGTTGTTGATATTTCTCCTGGTCATCTTGTTTCCAACTTGTGATTCATCCAGCCCGGCATTTCATGGGATGACAATATACAGCCTTGTTGTACTCTTTTTTCAATTTTGAACTAGTCATTTGTTCCATTTCCAGTTTTAACTATTGCTTCTTGACACACAGCAGTTAGACCTGACATTGTTGCCTCCAAACATGCCAAGTGACTGTCTGTGAACCAATCATTGCAGCGAAAAGAATAGGATATACAGATTTACTTAACCTGTTGAGGTCCTCCTCTACCAATGGACTCAGAATGGAAGGGTGGTTCCCTAAAGAGATGAACTGCTAATAGATGAAAATATAATCATCCTCATTTGTAATAAGAGAAACACTAATTAAAACTAGAGATATAATTTCTCAGCCATCAGATTGGCAAAACTCCCAAAGTTTGAGAGTAAGGTTATGGAGAATCAGAACTGTCATATGTTGCTAGTCAGAGTACAAATGATTAGAACTTTGTGGACTCAACATTATCTTAAATAAAATGTGTCATTAGAACTAAAAATTTCACCCCTAAGAAATCTACACCAACTACATACTTTTGCAAAAAGAAAACAGTATAGGAAATAATACAAATGTCAGTTAGTAGTCATCTGATTAAATAAACTATAGTCTGTGGGTACAATGTAGTGATCATTAAAAAAAGAGTGAAAAAGATGTCGATGTACTGATATGGAGTGATATTTGGTGCTATTAGTAGAGGAAAAATCAAAGTAGAGAGAAATGACTGTTTTATAACACTTTTGGGTTAAATATAGAATATATCTATCATATTTGCCTTTGCTTTGCTTTTTTTTTTTTTTTGTAACAAACAATCGAATGGTAAGCCAGAAAGTAATAACAGTGGTCACTTACGGGGAAGGGGGGTTGACATGGTATAGAGAATAGCCATGAGGTCAGTCTTTACTGATTTATTGTTTTGCATTATTTTGATTTTTAAACTATACACAAACCTAAGAGTAGAAGACAAACTGAGACAAATAAGTCTAACTGTATCTTGAACTGGTAACATAATCACAAAGAGAGAAAAAAAAGCATCTTTAAAGTGTCATTTAAATAGAATGTTCTTACTCTATCACTGAATGTGTTATTTTCTAAAGAGAAAAAAGGAAAATCTTTGATTTTACTCAGTAGTGAAAGTGTGAATACAGTTAAAGCAGATATGCCAAAAATGTCTATAATTATCAAACATGAGCTGTATTATGAATACTCATTTAATATTTCCTCACTTTTTTCTGTATATTTGAAATTTTTCATAATAAAATTTGAAGCAAATTATGACCATTAACTAGGCCAAGAATTTTTGAGACATTTTGTGGGTTATCATTTGCTTCCAAAGTAGATATTTGTACAAAGTAGAATAAAACATTCTCATACCACATTCCTCAAAACCTAGAAGAAAATCTAAGCAACTACTTTCTGTCCTGAAAATATGGAAAAACTTAAAACTATGAAACTGTAAATAATAGGATTTAACGGTAATTTATTATTTGAACATGTAAAAATTAAAGATTTATCATCAATGAAAGGCATGGTAAGAGAAAAATGATAACATACTTGAAATATCAAAAGCAAAAAATTATTAACACCCAGATTATTAGGAATACCCAGCAATCAAGAAATTAAAAAAAAAAAAGAAAACTGAGAAAGTAATACTTTATAGGAAATGAGGCCCAAAAGAGGTTCATGATTATTAGAAATCATTTTTTGTATGCTTATTTCCCATCTTTATACCTTGTGTGGTAAAATGTCTGTTGAGGTCATTTGCCCATTTTTAATTCAGTTATTTGTTTTCTTATTGATAATTTTTAAGAGCTATTTTTATATTTTGCATACCAGTCTTTTATCAGTTGTGTCTTTTTAAATTATTTTTAATTGGAGGATAATTCTTTTACAAGTAATTACTCCAATATGTGGTTTGTCTTCTCTGTTGACATTAACTTTTGCAGAGTAGTAGTTTTTAATTTTAATAAAGTCCAGTTTACCAGTTATTTGTTTCATGGAACATGCTTTTGGTATTGTATCCAAAATATCACCATACCCAAGGTCATCTAGGTTTTCTCCAATGTTATCTTCTGGGGGTATTAATTTTGCACTTTACGTTTAGGTCTGTGATCCATTTTGAGTTGATTTTTGTAAATGGTATAAAATCTGTGTCTAGAGTCATCTTTTCTGTATATGTGGATGTCCACTTGTTCCACCACCATTTATTGAATAGACTATCTTTTCTCCTTTGTCAAAGATTGGTTGACTATAGTTACACGGGGATATTTCTGGGCTCTCTTTCGTTCTACTGATTTGTTTTTTTTTTTTTTTTTTCACCAGTACCACACTGTCCTGATAACTGTGGCTTTGTAGTAAGTCTTAAAGTCTGACAGTGTCAGTCCTACAACTTTAATCTTCTCCTTCAACTTCATTCTTCCATATACTGTGAAATAAACAAGCGTTTCTCAGGTTTTTTGTTTTTCTTTTTCTTTCTTAGGATGGCTAAGTCGCTGAGTTACCTATTTCCATCCTGTGTCATGAAAGGTACAGCTGGCTGTAGCTGGGTCTGTTCCTTCCCCTAGGTCTGTTGTCGTCATTTCGTCGCTCAGTCACATCTGACTTTGCAGCCCCATGGACTGCAGATTCTCCAGGCAAGAATACCACAGTGGTTTGTCATTCCCTTCTCCAAGGGATCTTCCTGACCCAGGGATCAAATCCATGTCTCCTGTTTGGTAGGCAGATTCTTTACCACTGAACCACCTGGGAAGCTCCCTAGGTTTATCAGGCTCAAATAAAACCAGCTGAATAGAATAGGTTTACCGGTTTCTTCTGAGGGTAGACCTTGTTAAGAACATAGTGCTCTGGATTATTTCAAGATGGTTCCTTTTCCTTTGCCTGCTGAAAGTATGAGGAAGATTTTTCTTAGCTATATACTGAGAAAAGTAGTTGAGTTCCTAGATATAAAACTAATAAAAGTATGGGCATCCCTCCCTGATTGGATTCCCCTGGAGTTTTTAACGCCCAAGAGTTGACCACTGTAAAACTCCAGCAATTTGTTGGCTACAGTCCTGCGTTTCCTACTCCAGTACTGGTTTCCATGGAGGTCTCATCTTGTGAGTTTCTGCTCTGTTAAGTTGTGATTTGCTGTATCTACATGTTTCTCTTTTAATTTCATGGGCAGCAGTTTGCCTTGTGATCTCACTTCTCTTATGGACCTTAGAATAGTTGAGTTTTTGATTTTTGTTTGGCTTTTTAGCTGTTGTTAGAATGGAGGTAAAAACTTCCAGTTTCCTAATGTGAAGAACTGGAAGTCCATGTTCTATTTTTAAGCCGAGTGGTGGGTACAGATGAATTCATTGTGTTATTTTATCGATTGTACTTATGTTTTGTAAATTTTGGGATATAGTATATTTCACAATCATATTTTATCAGTAGTAAATGATGTATTTATTCAGAGAATCTTTATTGGATAAAAATTGAAGTCATCAGTGTATTATTTTAAATGGACTGAAATTACCATTTTCTCGTCGTCTTACTCTTTAAACTTTCAGCCACATTTTACCTGACTTGTTTTAATACTGAAAAACAGGCCTCATTGTATACTTAGATTCCATGTGTGACTCCACTTCTAATCACTCTGATTCAGTTCTTCTGTGGTAAAACAGCATGGGTCTAGAAGTCATCTACTTAAAATTCCCCCAACGTTTAGGATTCTGTAAAAAAGTTGTCTTTCAGATTTGAAAATGAGTCATATGGCAATGATTGTTGATTAAAAACATGCACAAATTAAATGCTTTCAAAACAATTTCAAAAACAATTTCACAAAACAATTTTGTATCCCTTTAAATAATCAACCCCCCTCCCCAATGTGGCTATATTGAAGAGTAAATTTTCCTTTTCATGCCTCAAATCCTGTTTTAAAAGGTTTCTTGTTTGGGAAATCTGGTCCACTGTTTCCTACCATGTTTAAATTTAACCCATAGCAAAGTACAGTTTTTCTCTCCTGATTAAAAAAAAAAATGTGATTTCTGTGTGAATTTGTATGTCTATGATACCATTTCTATAAAGCAGAGGTTAGTGTTCATCTTAAAAAATTCAATGCTTATGGAATGAAATGAATTTTACATCTATTTTACTAGGTGAAGTGTCTTACATTCAGCCATTTTTAGAGCTTTGATTGGTGGATTTCCTTATTAGAAGACATCTATCAAATTCCTTTTCCAGCTCACTGTGAATAAATAGTTGACAAACATCCTTTATTTACAAATAATTTGGGTGTGTGGATTGGCACACTTTTTCTCCATGAACAAGGTGGCTTACATAGACTGCATGAGAGAGTTCCTTGAGTGCAGTCACACTTGCGGAGGTCCTGCTCCTTTGCCTCAGGCAATGTCAGTATACTTATTTATTTTCAAACTGTAGTCTCACAAAAAGCCTGCTGAAGTCTAACACAACCCGCTTTAGCAAAGAGACCTTGCTCACAGAGGGAAAGCAAATTCTCTGTGGTTCAAGCCTGCAGATATCTTGGTCTTACAAAATCATACAGATTGTCTCCTGGCTGTGTCTTCTTTTCCTCCTGGTGTGCAACGTTTAGTCCCTTGGGAATAAGAAGGAAAGTTTTGTGGAAATGTTTTTGGAAATGTATTCTTATTCTTTCAGAGAACCCCAGATGCATTCAGGTTGATGGCAGATTTCTGTGTGAAGAGCAGAACTTATTTTATAATGTCATAGGAACTCACGGTGATCGGCACTTCCCATTTCTGAGCACAATCTCTATCCCTAGGGACTAATTTTCTTTTCTCTCTGGTGGTGCCTCAGCCTCTAACAAAGGATTTAGCCTCTGCATAAGTATTTTTGCTTATTATTATTTTCACAGAGAAATTTTAAATTAAGTGACTCAATGTGGAATAAATGATATATTTGATTATAAAATACCAGAACGTGTTCTCTGTTTTCTCCCATCTACAGTCACTCAAAGAGAACTCATCTATTTTCATAACTTTACTTATCACCTCTACAAAAGTTTGTGTCCTTTCTCCTGAACTCTAATTCTGTCTCCTGAACTTGTTTTCCCTCCTGAGGAATCTCTAGTTCAATTTATTGTATTATTACTTTTTACTCCTCTTGGATGATAATGCTGTCACCTTAAACTGAGTATCTACAGACCCTAACTCGTGGTCTCTCTCCTGCCCATTTCTAATCAGTTCTCACCCTACACCATGATCAGCTGTACCATTATTTTCCTTATTATCACAACTGTCTTAAATGGTATCATTATTTCTTTCAGTTCCTCCATTAATTTGTCTCTCTTATCTAGCCTTGCTTTCTTCTCACTCACAGGATTATGGTTTAAGCTTTCTCTATCTCCTCAGAGTAAGCTTACAACTTTTCCAGTAGATTCCAAACCCCTGTTTGTTCTGGGCTCTGGGCCAGTGTGTGAAAAAGTGGAAAAGGCAGGTGGTGCAGTCAGTGGCGGCAGAGGCCTGGCCGAGAGCAGACTTGAGTGATCATACTATAATATAAGGCCATTTGCAGTATTCTCTACTTTATATCATCCGGTGGTTATAGCCATTCCCAGCTACTACATACAGTCAAAATAAAGGATAAAGTTGATTTTTTAAGACATTCCTAATCCTGGTTGAGAAAAGAGAAGAGTTGAGAGAATTGAATCATTATTACTAGATCTCTATTGCCTACTACATTAAGTCTAGATATTTTTTCCATCAATTTACAGCTTTGGATAATCAAGTTCATCTAACACATCCAAACCTATTTCTAGAAACTTTTCAAAATGTATTTTCTACCAAATCAAGTCAGTCTCCTTAATGTCCCACATAATATTCAAGTTTTCATCTTCATACCTATTCACACTTCTTTTCCCAGAATACCCTAATATTTTTCATCCACCAAAATATATCATATTTAATCTTTGGCCAGTTCTAGAGCTTCTTTTCTAATTAAACTGTCTTCATTTATTATGTGCAATATTAATCTTTATATATCCCATTCTGTTAGTCTGTGTCAGATACTCAACACTATTTTTCACACAGTCATTCTGTGGATATTTACTGAGAATATTGTACAAGATTCTGAGTCTATACAATCAAAGATACAGTTCTACTTCTCAAGGAGCTAACTGTCTCTGATAAGGAGAGATATGTTAAACAAAGAAAAGAAACATAATGAAGTTAGTTCTCCTTCTCAGGGAGAACTATTTATAGAAATACTTAAATATGACCATTTATAAGAATTATTTATAAAAAATACTTGCTCAGTAATTAAATAGTAAAATAAATCATTTTTTCAGGTACAAAAGAGGATGTAAAGTTCACTCCACAAAGAGTGAAGTTAGTATTTCAATGTGTCCTCTGTAATGCCCTGTCTTCAATTGTCATTTGTTAAACAACTAATAGTGAACAAGAAAGAACTGAACAGACAAATGGTAATCTATGAATACTTTTTATTTATGAAAATATCTGGAAGTAAGCTGCATGGCATCTCATAGAAAATGACTATACAGAGAGGGGGATGTAGGAGTGCTTTGGATTGAACTGGTTAATGAATCAGCTGATTATCTAAATTAGTCCAATTACACATGAACATGACCAGGAGAAGCTGGTCAGGAAAATTATGAATTTTACAAGTAATGAAAGTCTCTGTTGTTGTTGTTCAGTGGCTAAATCATGTCCAACTCTTTGCAACCCCATGGACTGCAGTATACTTGACTTCCCTGTCTTTCACTATCTCCAAGAGTTTGCTCAAATTCATGTCCATGAAGTCAATAATGCTATTTAAGCATCTGATCTGCTGCTGCCACCTTTTCCTTTTGATTTCTATCTTTCCCAACATCAGAGTCTTTTCCAATGATTTGACTCTTCACACCAGGAGGCCAAAGTATTGGAGCTTCAACTTTAGCATCAGTCCTTCCAGTGAATATTCAGGGTTGATTTCCTTTAGGATTGACTGGTCTGATCTTCTTGGAGTCCCAGGGACTCTCAAGGGTCTTTTCCAACACCACAGTTCAAAAACATCAATTCTTTTATGTTCAGTGTTTGGTCCAACTCTCACATCTGGATATCACTACTGGAAAAACCATAACTTTGACTATACAGACCTTTGTCGCAAAGTGGTATCTTTGCTTTTTAAGACACTGTCTAGGTTTGTCATAGCTTTTCTTCCAAGGAACAAGTGTCTTGTAATTTTGGAATAAGTTTTTTGTTTGTTTGTTTGTTTTTTTAATATTGAAGCAAGTGTTCCTTCTTCCAAAGATCAAGTCTTTTAATTTCATGGCTGTGGTTATTGTCTGCAGTGATTTTGGAGCCCAAGAAAATAAAATCTGCAAGCACTAACATTTCACTGTTAACTCATTTAGATCCTCAAAAATAAATTTAAAAATATACTAAAGGCACTCAAGAAGAATATGGGCACACATACAGAATATGGGCTCCGAACTTACAGTTCTTCCAAATCAGACATAAACTTGTCGGCAACCAGGAAACCAATGAAGAGGAGCTTCCACTCACCTTCGTATCTGGAGGATCATCCTCTATGGATCTTGAAGGAAATTTTTTGTGTTGCTGTATTGGATTTTTCTATAACACTGTTTGAATTTTAAATACTTAGAAGTAATTTGCTTCTAAACTCATTATGTAGCAACTGATTATTCACTGAAACAGTTTTATGAACTCTGTAATATATGCCAGGCCACGAAAATAAAATTCTCATTCCTTTTAAACCTATGTTCTTGTTGAGATGTATTAAGAGGATGCACAATGGAATGCATAATATAGTGAGCAATGCTCTGAAGAAGAAATGAAGCAAGATGAGTAGATTAGTAGAGGTGGTCCTATATCAGGTAGTATTCTCAGCAATAAACACTCTGAGGAAGTGACAGTTGAGTTTAGATCTGATGAAGTACAGGAATATTCTGTGTGATTACTTGAGGAAAGAATTTCAAAGTTGAGGGAATAGCAAGTGCAAAGACCCTGAGATGAAAGTGACCTTGCTTTGTTCAATGAACAGCAAAGAGATCTGTATGCTTAGAGCATATAGTTCAGTTCAGTTCAGTTGCTCAGTCGTGTTTGACTCTTTGCGACCCCATGAATCGCAGCACGCCAGGCCTCCCTGTCCATCACCAACTCCCGGAGTTCACTCAGACTCATGTCCATTGAGTCAGTGATGCCATCCAGCCATTTCATCCTCGGTCGTCCCCTTCTCCTCCTGCCCCCAATCCCTCCCAGCATCAGGGTCTTTTCCAATGAGTCAACTCTTCTCATGAGGTGGCCAAAGTACTGGAGCTTCAGCTTTAGCATCATTCCTTCCAAAGAAATCCCAGGGCTGATCTCCTTCAGAATGGACTGGTTGGATCTCCTTGCAGTCCAAGGGACTCTCAAGAGTCTTCTCCAACACCACAGTTCAAAAGCATCAATTCTTCGGCACTCAGCCTTCTTCACAGTCCAACTCTCACATCCATACATGACCACAGGAAAAACCATAGCCTTGACTAGATGGACCTTAGTCGGCAAAGTAATGTCTCTGCTTTTGAATATACTATCTAGGTTGGTCATAACTTTTCTTCCAAGGAGTAAGCTTCTTTTAATTTCATGGCTGCAGTCACCATCTGCAGTGATTTTGGAGC
>SJXQ01010024.1:503920-618444 GCA_006408695.1 Aepyceros melampus | reverse complement strand
CAGATTTCTCAAGAGGCAGGTCAGGTGGTCTGGTATTCCCATCTCTTTCAGAATTTTCCACAGTTTACTGTGATCCACACAGTCAAAGGCTTTGGCATAGTCAATAAAGCAGAAATAGATGTTTTTCTGGAACTCTCTTGCTTTTTCCATGATCCAGCGGATGTTGGCAATTTGATCTCTGGTTCCTCTGCCTTTTCTAAAACCAGCTTGAACATCAGGGAGTTCACGGTTCACGTATTGCTGAAGTCTGGCTTGGAGAATTTTGAGCATTACTTACTAGCATGTGAGATGAGTGCAATTGTGCAGTAGTTTGAGCATTCTTTGGCGTTGCCTTTCTTGGGGATTGGAATGAAAACTGACCTTTCCCAGTCCTGTGGCCACTGCTGAGTTTTCCAGATTTGCTGGCATATTGAGTGCAGCACTTTCACAGCATCATCTTTCAGAATTTGAAACAGCTCAACTGGAATTCCATCACCTCCACTAGCTTTGTTCATAGTGATGCTTTCTAAGGCCCACTTGACTTCACATTCCAAGATGTCTGGCTCTAGATTAGTCATCACATCATCATGATGATCTGGGTCATGAAGATCTTTTTTGTACAGTTCTTCTGTGTATTCTCGCCACCTCTTCTTAATATCTTCTGCTTTGTTAGGTCCATACCATTTCTGTCCTTTATCAAGCCCATCTTTGCATGAAATGTTCCCTTAGTATCTCTAATTTTCTTGAAGAGATCTCTAGTCTTTCCCATTCTGTTCTTTTCCTCTATTTCTTTGCATTGATCATATAGAATAAGCAAAAAAACAACAGTGACAACAACAAAAAAAACATGGTAGATAATTAGATTGGAGACAAAGTCATGAAGGTAAAAGTGTATAGGGTTCTGTAAGCCAGAATAAGACTCTTACTTTATTTAAAATGTAAGAGAAATTGGAGGGATGAAGATGCATTACATAATATAATTGATTTATATTATATTGAGATCACTCTGGTAGCAATGTGGAGATATGACTTTTGAGAGGCAAGAATGGAAGCAGTGAGAACAGTCAGGGAGCTATGGAAGCAATACAAATTAGAGATGACAGTGATTTGGATAGAAATAGTAGTTGTTGGATCATACGGTATTTTCAACTTTTGGGTTTTTAAGGAACTTCCATACTGTTCTCCATAGTGGTCATAGCAATTTCCATTTCTACCAATAGTGTAGAAGGGTTCCCTCTTCTCCTCACCCACTCCAACATTTATTGTTTGTAAACATTCTGATGATAATCAATCTGACCCTTGTGAGGTGGTACCTCATATAATTTTGATTTGCATTTCTCTAATAATTAGTGATGTTGAGCATATTTTCACATATTTGTTGACCATCTGTACATCTTCTTTTGGGAAATGTCTAGAACTTCTGCCTACATTTTGTTTGGGTTATTTGTGGGTTTTTTTTTTTCCTCTCACATAGAACTACATGAGCTGTTTGTGTATTTTGAAGATTAATCCCTTGTGAGTCACTTTATTTGCAAATATTTTCTCCCATTCTGTGGGTTGTATGTTTATTTTGTTTATGATTTCCTTTACTGTGCATAAGCTTTTAAGTTTAATTAGGTCTCATTTGTTTATTTTCATTATTCTGGAAAGTGGATTGAAAAAGATTTTCCTGTGACTTATGTCACAGAGTGTTCTGCCTATGTTTTCCTCTAAGAGTTTTATAGTGTCCAGCTTTATATTAGGTCTTTGGTCCATTTTGAGTTTATTTTTTTATATTGTGTTAGAGAATGTTTTGATTTCATTCTTTTACATGTAACTGTCCAGTTTTCCAAGCATTACTTATTGAAAAGACTGTCTTTTCTCCATTTTATATTCTTGCCTTCTTTGTCATAGATTAATTGACCATAGGTGTATAGACTTCTGGGTTTTCTCTCTTGCTCCATTGATCTAAATTTGTTTTTGCACCAGTAAGATACTGTTTTTATTACTATAGCTTTGTAGTATAATCTGAAGTCAAGAAGTCTCATTCCTCCAACTCCGTATTCCTCTCTCAGGATTGCTTTGGCTATTCAGGCAGGGTCTTTTGTGTTTCCATACAAATTTTAAAATGTATTGCTCTAGCTTTGTGAAAAATACCATTTGGTAATTTGACAAGGATTACATTGAATGTGTAGATTGCACTATTTACAATAGCCAAGACATAGAAGCAACTTAAATGTTCATCAACAGAGGAATAGATAAAGAAGATGTGGTGTGTATACACACACACACACACACACACACACACAATGAAATATTACTTAGCCATAAAACAGAATGAGATGATGCTGTTTGCAGCAAATGGATGGATCTAAAGATGATCACGCCAAGTGAAGCAAGTCAGACAGAGAAAAGCACATTTCATATAACACTCATGTGGAATCTAATTTTAAAAAGAAAAAGTACAGATGAGTTTATTTACAAAACAAATAGACTTACCGACGTTGAAAGCAAACTTATGATGACCGAAGGGGAAAAGTGGTGGCAGCGAGGCTAAATCAGGAACTTGAGATTAACATATACACATAAGATACATAACCACCAAGGATCTACTGTAAAGCACAGGGAACTCAATGTTTTGTGATAACCTATGTGAGAACATAATCTGAAAAAGAATGAAATATATGTATATGTGTAACTGAATCACTTTTCTGTACACCTAAACTAACACAACTTTGTAAATCAACTATACACCAATACATTTTTTAAAAGAGAGGATGGGATGATTTGGGAGAATGGCATTGAAACATGTATACTATCATGTAAGAAACGAATCACTAGTCTAGGTTTGATACAGGATGCTTGGGGCTGGTGCACTGGGATGACCCAGAGAGATGATATGGGGTGGGTGGTGGGAGTGAGGTTCAGGATTGGGAACTCATGTTCACCTGTGGTGGATTTATGTCAGTTTTTGGCAAAACCAATACAGTATTGTAAAGTTTAAAAAAAATTAATTAAAAAATAAAAAAATAAAAATAAAAGAGATAGTAGTTGTGAATTTGGTGACAGGAGGTTAGTTTCAGATATATGTATTTGAAAGATGACCACAGCAGCAGATTGGTGCTATGATTCCTAATAGATTATTGGTGAAAAAAAAAGATCAGACTTTCCACTTCTGACCAAATGAACAGAGACAAAATTTATCATCATGCAACTAGAGAAAAGAAAACAATGTAAGACCAGTTTTTTTTTCAAACTTTGGATAACAGACAGTTCATGAATATGATCTGCAAGTGAAGAGAAAATAAAATGAACCTTCAGTTTAACTGGAAGAAGTTTGTAGGCAGTGGCTTAGGAAGAGGAAGCTCACAGCATGTTCAGATTCTCAGTGTATTGAGGGATTAGGGTTGAAGATCTAGGAAGACAAACAACTTCAATCTTCAGGAGAGACTGATAGGAGGAGAGAAATATACAGAAAGAGAACTCTGGATTCAACAGAGGGATGCTCTCTGGTTTTAGACTTCATGAACCTCCTACACTTTAATTGGGAATGTAAATTAGTGCAAGCACAATTGAAAACAGTATGGGGACTCCTTAAAAGGATAAAAATAGAGCTGCCAAGAATTAAAGGTAAAATTAAACAGGAAAAATAAAACTTATAAGCTTTTACACAGCAAAGGAAACCATCAATAAAATGAAAAGATAACCTATGAAATGGGGTAAAATATTTGCAAATTTTGTGTCTAACAAGGGATTAATTTCCAAAATACACAATTAACTCATACAACTCAACATCTTTTAAAAAGATCAATCTGAAAAATTGGCCAGGAGATGTCAGTGGACATTTCTCTAGAGAAGACACACAAATGGCCAACAGGTACATGAAAAGATGCCCACCATTGCTAATTACAGAAATGCAAATCCAAACCATGGGCAAGTATTACATCACACTAGACAGAATGGGGAGAAGGAACACACTAGACAGAAGAGGAGGGGAAGACAGAGAATGAGATGGTTGGATGGCACCACCGCCTCAATGGACAAGAATTTGAGGAAACTCCAAGAGTTGGTGATGGACAGGGAGGCATGGCATGCTGCCATCCATGGGTTTGCAAAGAGTCAGACACAACTGAGCATCTGAACTGAGCTGAGACAGAATGGATATCACCAAGAGCCTACAAATAATAAATGCTGGTAAGAGTATGGAGAAAAGGGAACTCTCCTATGCTGTTGGTTGGGGATGTAAGTTGATGCACCCAGTATGCAGAAAAATTATGGAGGTTCCTTTAAAAAAAAAAAAAAGAGCTACCATATAATCCAGTAGTACCACTCCTGGGCATATCTGTTAAAGATAAAAACTCTAATTTGAAAAGATACATGCACCCCAAAACGTTCATAACAGAACATTTACAATAGCCAAGACATGCAGACAACACATGTGCCCATCATTCGATGACTGATTTATGAAATGCAAAGGTGTGAGTGAAACTACCCAAAAAGAGAATCACAGGAAAAGAACTTTCAGGAAAATTTCAGGAAATAGTTCATATTCCCACCAACCTGATTGGAGAGATGTTGTAAAATATACACCACTCTAGTCCTGCTGTAATGAAATTTAAAAAGCAACCCTTGAAACATCAATCTGATTGCAAGGAATTTAATTTCATGCTAGAATAAAATCTGATTCTATTTAAGGGGATGTAACAAGTTAAATTCACAATGTCTAACCAAAAAGACATAAAGTACACTAAGCATACAAAGAAACACAAAAATATGTTCAGAACCAGGTAAAAAACCAATCAATAAAAACTAAAGCATGAAATGAGAGAAATCATAGAAAGTGCAAAAGAGAACATTAAAGAAGTAAGTAAAAGTGTTCTCTATTTGTTCAACTAGGTAGAGGAAAACATGTGCACATAGAGAAAAAGGAAATATATAAAAATACAAAAATAGAACATCTTGTTTTTAAAACTATAATGTTTAAAATGAAAACCTCACTGGATGACATTTAAGTATGAGAAACTGCAGAAGGGAAAAATAAGCAAATTTGCAGGCATAGCAGTATAAATCCTAAATGAAAGACAAATGACAGAAAAAAGTATACAGAGCATCAGTATTCTGTGGGGCAATAGGGCAATGTTAAGCATCTATCATAGTTGTTCTTAGAGTTCCAAAAGGATGACACCTGAAAGCTGAAAAATATATGAAGGAATAATGGCTAAATGTTTTTCCAAATTTGATGAAAAACTCAATTCCCAGATCTCTAAATTCAAATACCAAACAGAATAAGCCTGAATAAAACTATAAAAAAAAAAATTAAGATCAAATTGCTGAAAACCAATTATAGGTAAAAAATTGTAAAGCAACCAGAATAAAAATAGACTTCTATGGTTATAGGAAAAAAAGTAAACTTACCATAGACTTTTTCTAGAAACTATGCAATACAGAAGACAGTAAAGGAGCATCTTTAAGGATCTGATGAAAAAAAAAATCCATCAATCAAGAATCCCTAGACTAGTAAAAATGCCATTCAAAAGGAAGGCAAAGTAAAACTTTCAGAATAATAAACTGAGTGGATTAATCCAATGCAGATGTGCCTTATAAGTTGTGGCAAATCCTCAAAGAGGAGGAGTATAGTACCTACCAGAAGGAAATTTTAATCCATACAAAGATGAAGAGTACCAGAAATGGTAAATACATGACTAAATTTTAAAAATCTTTTTTTCATTTATAACTTTGTTAAAACACAATTCTTTAAAGCAAAATAACAGCCATTTATTATGGATTTTTTTCATGTTTGTTGACAACATGAATAAATCTCAAAAGAATCAAACTACATAAAAGCCAGAAATAACAGATGATATCCTATATGACTCCATTTACACCAAATTCTAGAGAATGTAAAGCAAGAGTGAAGAAGACAGATCACTGGTGCCTGGGGGTGGGTAATGAATAGGGGACTGACTGCAATAGGAATTAAGAGAAACTTAAGGATGATAAAAAATGGTTTTTCTTAGGATTTTAGTGGTTAACCATTACAGACATACTTCAGAGATATAGGGAGTTCAGTTCCAGACTACCACTGTAATATGAATATGGCAATTTTGGTTTCCCAGTGCATTTAAAAATAATGTTTAAGCTATACGATAGTCTATTAAATGTGTAATAGCATTATGTCTAAAGTAAGTACATACATTAATTCAAAAATACTTTATTGTTAAAAATGCTAACCAGCATCTAAGCCTTCAGCAAGTTACAATAGTAACACCAAGGGTCACAGATCACCATGACAAATAAAATAATAGTGAAAAAGTTTGACATACTGTGAGAATTACCAAAATGTGACTCAGAGAAATAAATGAGCAAATACTGTTGGGAAAAAAAATGGTGCCAAAAGAATTATTCAACATAGGGTTGTCACAAACCTTCAATTTGTAAGGAAAAAAAAACCCACAATTTTTGAAGTGCAATAAAGCGAAGCACAATGAGGTATGCTGGTAATCACAGATTATACACTTAAAGTTGGTGAATATTATTGTACATATACCTCTATAAAGCTGATTTTAAAAGAACATTAAAAAAGAAAAAAAAAGACTCAGAAAAGAAAACCGTAAGTCAAATAGCACTGTTACATTTTAAAAAACACTTGACAACTTTCATTTTGATTGACAATGTTTTTTGAGTGATGCCTGGTTTTTAGACTGATTTGACTCTTCTTCAGTCAAATTGTTCAAACAGATTTGTGGATATGGTCATGACCCTCATTCAAAATGATCTTTTCTTAATGTATGCCTGGGGTTGATAAGCTATAAATGGACTATATGTAAATGAAGAATATAGTTTTTTAAAAATCTGATAGAGGATTCTAAAGCTAAAAAAGAAAGCTGATTTCCATCTCAATTCTTACTTCATTCTCATTCAGTTTCTAAACGTAATAATCTTGATAGAGTCTGTGATGCCAGCATATCCTTAATTCCTTGGGATGAAGACCCTCTATTTAGAACCAAACATAGCAAATTTAATCCTCACTCATCTAAGAATATTACCAGGCTTTAAAAAGTACAGATTACCATTACGGACTCAATAAAAAGAAATTCAAATGGCTGTTTTTTATTGGGCAGATAAAGATACAGATATTGTCAGCATTATGCCTTTTCCTGCCTGTCAGGACATGAAGAGGAACTTAATGGGATTTCAGACCAAGGACCTGAAGTAAAATGAAAAATTACATAAGTGCTGTGATTTTAATTATATCTAGCTGCACTTATAAACATATGTATGGTATATTTCCTTATATCTCAATATAAGAAATTAATTTCACTTGTTAAAAATAGTTTTACTTTTTAAGAATAACTCATTAATTCACAGATTAATTCAGATTGAAAATCTACATCAAGATAACCACAAGAAAACGTACAAAGTTAATCTAATATCAATGATATTTCTAAAATTTGAAAAATCTAAATAAAATTAAAGTATGCAGTACTTACTATAAAATTTAACTTTACCATTTCTCAGAGAAAGCACATGGAAAAATATTTACATCCAAGCAATTATGTACATTTTCCTGCCAAGCCATTACTTACTTATAAGCAAAAGTTTTTACTAATATTCTTATCCAAAATTTTTCTTGGCTTCAATATTCTCATAATACCATAAGTATATAATAGCTAAGTTGTATTAGACTAGAATTAAAAACTTGTATATTTTCTAAAAATTACTTTGGTAAATATCATTAGCTGTGAATATCATTTATTATTTTTATTTAACAACTTTGGATACTTGCATCTTTTCATTTAATTGTACATACCTTTGTTTTAATAAAAAGGTTCATTACCAATAGAATACTGAAGTATAATAATTATTTCATAACCAACATGTAATTGATTTGATTACTGACCTTATAACCAAGTATTCTCAAGGGGTAATAAGACAACATCCTGAATTAACCTAGAGGGCAGGAGGAGAAGGGGATGGCAGAGTATGAGATGGCTGGATGGCATCACCGACTCAATGGACATGAGTTTGAGTGAACTCCAGTAGTTGTTGTTAGACAGGGAGGCCTGGCATGCTGCAATTCATGGGGTCGCAAAGAGTCAGACACGACTGAGCAACTGAACTGAACTGAGACACTGACAATTGTTAGTTTTACTGTAGAATGGTTCAGCAACAGGTTTAGCTCAAAGCAATTACTTAACTTGATCTAACACTTAGAAGATACATTTTTATTAAATATATTGTATCTTTCAAATAATATTATATTGGTGCAAAAGTAATTGTGGCTTTGGACCATGAATTTAAAATCATTATAACTTTGCTCAAACATATCTTAATTAATCAAAATAGGAACCATTACAATCAACAGTCTTACCTAGTGGCTGAGGTGGTAAAGAATCTGTCTGCAATGTCCGGGTTCGAGCCTTGGGTTGGGAAGATCCCCTGAAGAAGAGAATGGCAACCCACCCCGGTATTCTTGCCTGGAAAATCCCATGATGGAGGAACCTGGTGGGCCCCAGTCCATGGGATCACAAAGAGTTGGACACGACTGAGTAACTAACACACTCACACAATCAACACGTTTTTTGCCAATGAGAAATAAATTTCTTTATTCTGATAGTGTAAAATCCATGTTTCAGGATTTGACAAACTCTTGGAAAGCATTTTCTGCCTCCTGCTGGTTGTGGAAGTGTTTTCTCCACAAAAAGTTGAGATGCTTGAAGTGGTAGTCAGTTAGCAAGAGGTCAGGCGAATATGGTGGGATGAGGCAAACTACATAGCCCAATTCATTCAACTTTTGAAGTGTTGGTTGTGTGATGTGTGGCTGAGCATCATCATGGAGAATTGGGCCCTTTCTGTTGACCAATGCCAGCAGCAAGTGTTGAAGTTTCCTATGCATCTCATCGATGTGCTGAGCACACTTCTTAGATGTAATGGTTTTGCCAGGATTCTGTAAGCTATAGTGGATCAGATGGGCAGCAGACAACCAGTGACCATGACCTTTTTGGTGCAAGTTTGATTTTGAAAAGTGCTGCAAGGCTTTTTCTCTGTCCAACTACTGAGCTGGTCATCACTGGTTGTCATGTAAAATCCACTTTTTGTTGCACATCACAATATAATCAATAAATAGTTCATTGTTGTTGCATACAGTAAGAGAAGATGACCCTTCAAAATGATGATTTTTAAAATTTTCAGTTAGCTCATGAGGCATCCACTTACTGAGCTTTTTCACTTTTCCAATTTGTTTCAAATGCTAAGTGACTGTAGAATGGTCGACATTGAGTTCTTTGGTTAATTTCTCATGCAGTTAAGAGCATCAGCCTCAATCGGTTCAGTTCAGTCACTCAGTCATGTCTGACTCTTTGTGACCCCATGGACTGCAGCACGCCAGGCTTCCCTGTCCATCACCAGTTCCTGGAGCTTGCTCAAACTCATGTCCATCGAGTCAATGATGCCATCCAAACATCTCATCCTCTGTTGTCCCCTTCTCCTCAGCTTCAATGATGGCTCTTAATTGGCGCTGTCACCTTCTGATGGCTGGACAGTACACTCCTCATCTTCAAGGTTCTCTTCTCCTTTGCAAAACTTCTTGAACCACCACTGCACTGTACTTTAGCAGCTCCTGGGCCAATGCATTGTTAATGCTATGAGTTGTCTCCCCAAAACCACAATTACTTTTGTATCGATGTAATAGTAACAAAATAATAACAAAAGTGTCTGTGATACCTGTCACCATCTCTAGAGAGAAGTTCCACCACATAGAGGATAGCAAATAGCATAACAATGTCTGCCACTAGGAACAGTAGTTCCAGCATGGTTTCCAGGTGTTGAGGTTGCCAAGAAAGACAGGACTTATACAGTCAAAAGAGGGAACAACACTTTATTTACACAGAAGAGACAGAACAGGATCAGCTTCAATAATGAGCATGGCTCCCACATGGCCAGTAGGTCTTTCCCTGAAACCGGGAAGATGTTCTGCATATACCCGCCTTGCTTTATAGGCAAAAGACCCCATTCCTTCTCCACTGGGATCAGATATAGCAATGAGTTTGACCAGTTGTCATGTGACACACATGCTTTGCAGAACAGAAAGGTGTGCATTGCATTTAGAATAAAGATATTACCAACAAAGAAATATGTCCATCACAGGCTGTAAGGCTGTTTGCCTTTTTGTAAGGAAAGTATCTGACTCCAAGGCACATTTTTATGTAACTGCAAGAGTCAAAAGACAGTACTTGTGACCACCTTGCCCAACAGTTAAGTTTGTTAAAATAGTGAAACAGAGTTCAGCAGACTATTGCCCTCAGGCCCTGACCCACAGCCAACTTTTGTAAATAATCATTTTTTGGAACACAGTCATCGTGTCCATTTATTTCCATATTATCTATGGATGCTTACATGGTGCAATGTACACTTAATGCAGTTGCAGCAGAGACCTCATGGCCAGCATCACAACAGAGATCATCGAGCCCTCTATGGACAAGGTTCACTGACCCCTACAGTAGAACACCACCAGCTGCATAAGGAATGTGATCCGTGCCATAATTTTGCTGGTTAGAGGCGAAAGCAATTGTATGTATATTTGCCAACAAATATTCTCTTGTTGTACTGCGTATTGCAAGAAAGCAAACCGGAAGTATTAACATATGAAAAAGAAGTGAAAGTTCGTAATCCCCAGGAAGTAATGAAAGTAATTGCAGAATATGTTTCATGGAGAGCTTGAAAAACTGAGTGGAAAAATCTCTTCTCTTTACCCGAAAGCTGGAGATTGGGCTAGTTGGCCTTTTAATGGCCCTTCTAGTCTTGAGTCAGTGATTCTCAGCATGGACGAGTAGTTTTGCTTTTAGTCCAGTCAAATATGTTTCAGCTAACCCCAGAAAACACTTCTAAATGTCCAGCGACTGACATTCTTAAAAGTAAACACAGTGTCTTTTCTTCTGGAAGATGCTATTGTTCAAATAATGACACTTCCTCTGACACTGACAGTGGTGAGTAGAATAGAATGTCAGACTAAGATGAGAGACTATGTTCTAGTGAAAAATTGGATCAAGAATCCCCTGACACCACATCAGCATTTAACAGGCCAGACTCATCTGCCATTCTAGTGCACGCTAAAGGACAGGCATAGAATCAATGAAACAGTCACTAAACAGGGATTCAATCTTTTTTTTTCCTTTTGTTTTTAACACCAATATTCAAAATACTGGTCCTTATATAGTGGCAGCTTACAAATAAAAAATTTCCAAGGCCTAAGAAAAGGAAGCAGTGTATACCATATCTTGAAACTAGAAAAAAAAATTTCTTCCTCAAATGCTTCAAGGATCACAGTCTACTATTTCCCCTCATTTTTTATTCCTTTGGTGACATTCAAGTCCTAGAATATGTTTTTGAAAGCAATTATATTTCTAAAGCAAGTTTTCCCAAACTCCCACAGCTTAACTTTTCAGCTTAAAATATCATGTTTTAAAAGGTGTTGGCATTAAATTTTACCTAACAAATAGCTGGGTCTTGGAGAAGGAAAAAAAAAAAAAAAATCTGACAATTTAAAAAGAAGTGAGAGTGGTGTGTGTGTGTGTGTGTAGAAGGCTGATTATTTTGCTTTAAATAATTGTCTTATTTAAATAAACTTAAAAAAATTGTATAGATTACATATTTCATTTTTCACATAAAATAATGGGCACTAAGTAAAACTTACATCTTTTAAAACTATTTACTTGAAATACAACACCTACCCATGCCAATTACATGCAAATCAGATTTTGCTTTTCCAGTTGTTAAATGCAGCTTTAAGGTCACATTCATCTCCTTGCCCAAATATATATAAATGGCATTTATAAGAATGAGAAATTCCTAAGAAAAAAATAAAATTGTGAAATAAAATTATTTTTTTCTTAAAGTATCTTTCACCTCTAGATTTGATAATGTATCTGTGACCAGGTGTTCTTCTGCCCTAAGTACTAAACATAAATAATAGCTATTATCAGAGGTTGGAATATAGACTATTCAGTACTGTTAACTGTGAAAGAAGACAAATAAATGAGGTGATATCTGTGAATACCCCCACTTTCTTTCTGGAGTCATTTTCAGATCAGAATGTAAAGAAGGAAAACCCAAGTAGAACATAGTAATCTGGCTTAGTTGAAGAGACAAAATTTTGAGTTTATAGTGTTTGAAGATATTAGAAATTGTTGAGCAGAATTATCCAAGAACAGAAAAAAAAAAGACTTTAGAAATCTGTGGTGAGATCTATTTGAATATTCATATGAATACTGAGATACTCATATGTCCAGAGCATACTCAACACCAGATGAGGGAAGATCAACTGACCATGAGCTAAAAGACAAACAATTTCCAGGACAGACAAGATTGGGAGCTATTCAAGTTCTCGTCAGGCAACACAACAGATGTGCTTTAGTAGTAAACAACCATAGAGGAAAGATTACTCCAGACCAATTTTGCAAAGTTGAAACCTAAGAAATGTTTAAAGAAGCATTACAAGAAACTTAACTGCATGCCAAAATAATATTCAGCTCTTTAGAGGAAGTCAACAAAATCCAGATACTCAACATAATGTTCACAATGCAAGTATCTAATTCAAAATTACTTCATCAGAGAATAAGGAGGAAACATGCAGTGCAAAGATAGCCTTTTCAATAAATGATAATGGAACAACTGAATATCCACATGCAAAAAATGCATCTATAGATAGACCTTCAGTTCAGTATAGGTCAGTTGCTCAGACGTGTCCAACTCTTTATGACCCCATGAATCGCAGTGCACCAGGCCTCCCGGTCCCTCACCATCTCCTGGAGTTCACTCAGACTTGTGTCCATCGAGTCAGTGATGCCATCCAGCCATCTCATCCTCTGTCATCCCCTTCTTCTCCTGCCCCCAATCCCTCCCAGCATCAAAGTCTTTTCCAATGAGTCAACTCTTTGCACGAGATGGGCAAAGTCCTGGAGTTTCAGCTTTAGCATCATTCCTTCCAAAGAAATCCCAGGGTTGATCTCCTTCAGAATGGACTGGTTTGATCTCCTTGCAGTCCAAGGGACTCTCAAAAGTCTTCTCCAACACCACAATTCAAAAGCATCAATTCTTCAGTGCTCAGCCTTCTTTATGGTCCAACTTCAGTTCAGTTCAGTTGCTCAGTCGAGTCTGACTATGACAAGCCCACAGACTGCAGAATGCCAGGCCTCACTGTCCACCAGCAACTCTGAGAATATACTCAAACTCATGTCCATTGAGTCAGTGATGCCATCCAACCATCTCATCCTCTGTTGGCCCTTCTCCTCCTGCCATCAATCTTTCCCAGCATCAGGGTCTTTTCCAGTGAATCATTTTTTCACATCAGGTGGCCAAACTATTGGAGTTTCAGCTTCAACATCAGTCCTTCCAATGAATATTCAGGACTGATTTCCTTTAGGATGGACTGGTCTTCTCCAGCACCACAGTTCAAAAGCATCAATTCTTCAGTGCTCACCTTCCTTTAAAGTCCAACTCTCACATCCATACACGATTACTGGAAAAACCATAGCCTTGACTAGACGGACTTTTGTTGGCAAAGTAATATCTCTGCTTTTTAATATGCTGTCTAGATTGGTCATAATTTTCTTCCAAGGAGCAAGCGCCTTTTAATTTCATGGCTGCAGTCACCATCTGCAGTGATTTTGGAGCCCCAAAAAAAGTCTGCCACTGTTTCCACTGTTTCTCCATGTATTTCCCATGAAGTGATGGGACCAGATGCCATGATCTTAGTTTTCTGAATCTTGAGTTTTAAGCCAACATTTTCACTCTCCCCTTTCACTTCATCAAGAAGCTCTTTACTTTTTCTTCACTTTCTGCTATAAGGGTGGTATCATCTGCATATCTACTGCTGCTGCTGCTAAGTCGCTTCAGTCGTGTCCAACTCTGTGTGACCCCATAGATGGCAGCGCACCAGGCTCTGCCATCCTTGGGATTCTCCAGGCAAGAACACTGGAGTAGGTTGCCATTTCCTTCTCCAATGAAAGTGAAAAGTGAAAGTGAAGTCGCTCAGTCATGTCTGACTATTAGCGACCCCATGGACTGAAGCCTACCAGGCTCCTCCATCCATGAAATTTTCCAGGCAAGTGTACTGGAGTGGGTCACCATTGCCTTCTCCACTGCATATCTGAGGTTATTGATATTTCTCCCAACAATCTTGATTCCAGCTTGTGCTTCCTCCAGCCCAGTGTCTCTCATGATATACTCTGCATATAAGTTAAATAGGCAGGGTGACAATGTACATCCTTGAAGTATTCCTTTCCCTATTTGGAACCAGTCTGTTGTTATGTCCAGTTCTAACTGTTACTTCCTGACCTGCATACAGATTTCTCAAGTGGCAGCTCAGATGATCTGATATTCCCATCTCTTTAAGAATTTTCCAGAGTTTGTTGTGGTCCACACAGTCAAAGGCTTTGGCATAGTCAATAAAACTTACATTATTCAGTGCTAAAAAGAAATTCACTTTCAAGCCATGAAAAGACATGGAGAATTGTTAGATGCAACCTACTGATTATGAGATGACAATCTGAAAAGTCTGCCTTCTGTATGACTCCAACTATGTGAATTGTGAAAAGATCAGTGGCTGCCAAGGTGTGAGGGGAAGGAGGATGAATAGTGTGAAAACCAGTGGATTTTTATGGCAGTGAACAACTCTATTTAACGCTAATGTAGACATACATCATTATGTTGTTAAATTGCTCAGTCGTTTCCGACTCTTTGCAACTCCATGGACTGTAGCCTGCTTGGCTCCTCTGCCCATGGAGTTCTCCAGGCAAGAATGCTGGAGTAGGTAGCCATTTCTATCTTCAGGGGATTTTCCTGACCCAGGTATCAAACCCAGGTCTCCTGCAGTTCAGGTAGATTCTTTACCATCTTAGCTACCAGGTAAGCCCATGTGTATTGTTATACATTTATCCAGACTCAAAGAATATGCAGCCCCAAAAATGAAGCCTAGGTAAACTATGGACATTGAATAAAAATGACTTGTCCATGCATGCTGATCAGTTGTAACAAATTTATCATTTTGTTGAAAGATGTTGATAATGGTAAAGGCTAGATATGAGTAGTCACAGGGTGTAAATGGGAAATCTCTGAATCTTTCCCCTCAGTTTAACTGTGAACCTAAAACTGCTCAAAAAAAATAAAGTCTATTTAACTTCTGAAACAAATGTCAAACAGTTTCCAAATTTGATGAAAACTAAAATCCCAATGATCCCCAAATTTCACTGATTCCCAAAATGGAAAGACATAAAGAAAGCCATAACAATGTATACCTTAATCAAGTTGCCAAAAACTAATGGTATAAACAACAGTATTTTTTAAAAAAGGAAAAATCTTAATGCTTGCAGATAAAGGAAAGACTCAAAGCTACCATCTTATCAGAAGCAATGCAAAAAAAAGCAGTGTGATATCTTTAAAGTCTTGAAAACCACAACCAAAATCCCTGTGAATCTAAAGTCATACATGCAATGAAATTTTCATTAAAATCGAATGTGAAATGGAAACATTTTCTTATAGACAAAATGAAGAAAACGTATCACCAACAAAGCTGTGCTGCAAGAAATTAAAAGGAGATTCTTCAGGCTAAAGGAAAATTCTACACAATGGAAACTCAAGTGTATTTTATTTAAAAACACAAAAAATTTAAATATGTGAACAAAGTAATATCTTTTGTCCCTTTTAAGTTTCTTTATAAAATGATTCAAAATTTCAAAAAAATCAACAAGTATAATATGTTATATACTTGTTATATGTATGTTGCAACACATATGGAGAAGTAAAAGTTAATGGTAATAAGAGTATAAATAATATGAGAAGATTAAATGGAGGTATACTGCCCTAAGACTCTTCTGCCATATATGAATGTGCTTAGTCACTGTGTCTGACTCTTAGTGACCCCACTGACTGTAGCCTGCAAGCTTCCTCTATCTATGGGGATTCTCCAGGCAAAAATACTAGAGTGGGTTGCCGTTTCCTTCTCCAGGGGATCTTCCCAACCCAGCAATGAAACCCATCTCCTGCATTGCAGGCAGATTCTTTACCCTCTGAGCCTCCAAAAATATGGACACGACTCTGCAGGTGTGCATACTAAGTCACGCCAAGTCATGTCCAACTCTTGGTGACTATGGACAGCAACTCACTAATCTAAAAGAAAGGAAAAAGGGAAAATGAAACAGAATAGATGAGAGAGAAGAAGTGAGACAAATAGAAAACTAATAACCAAATGAGAAATGCTACTAAAAGAGAAAATTAGATTAATTGTACATGTATGGCGAATACTCCCATCAAAAGAAAGAAATTATCATACATGGAAGACTTCTACAATATGATATATATAAAATTCATATATTAAATATAGAGACAGGTAATTTACAAGTAAAAGGACAAAAAAGATACACCATACAAATACTGTCTAAGAAAACTGGAGTAGCAATTTTGATATTAACCTTTTTAGACTCTAGGGCAAGGTGCATTTTCAGAAATAAAAAGAGATCTTGCATATGACAAAAGTGTCAATTCAGCAAGAAGACTTAATAATGCAAGATAAATATGTACCTCACACTCAAGCTTCAAAATCCATAAGGCAAAAACTAACCAAACCAAAAGGGGATACAAACAAATCCACACTTAGATAGGCATCCTCGCTGCTCTTGTTCACTAAGTAAAGAACTGAACAAATGGAAAATCAGTGAGAATATAGGAAATTTGAAGAATAGTATCAATCAAAATGAGCTAATCAACATTTATAGAAAACCCCACTGAACAGTGGCAAAATGCACATACTTTTGAAGTGCATATAGGTCATTGACCAAGTACTGGTGGTTTTAAAAGATGATTGAGTTATAAAGAGGGTGTTCTCAGATCAGAGTAGAATCAAACTGAAAAGATATCTAGAAAATGCTTTAAAATGGAAAAATAAGCAACATGCCTCTAAATAGCTTGTGGATCAAAGAAGGAATAATAAGGGCAATTAGAAAATATTTTAAATGGAAATATCAATAATCACCATCAATATCTATGGGGCTCAGATAAGGCAGTATAGTTTTTTATAGTTTTAAATGCTCCTTTAGGAGTGAAGAGAGAGTTTCTACTCTCTTAGCTTCTACTGTAGTAAAGTAGGAGGAAAAAGTGCAAACTAAAACCAAAATAAGTACAAGGAAGAAAATAAGATAAGAGCAGAGATCAGTGAAAGAAAATGCAGGCAAAACAAAAAAGAAATCATGCAATACAGTGCAAACTTGCCAAGCAGTCTAAGCTTGTTTTATTCTAATTAATAATATTGATACCATCTAGCTGGAATGATTAATATAAAAATAAATAACCACACACAATTACCAATATCAAGAATAGAGTCTTCAGAGATTTAAATGCAAAAAGGCATTATTGCCAATCTTATAAGCAATCGACAAATCCTTTGAAAGACAAAAATATCAGAACTGAATTTGAAATTTTAATACAGTGCTTTGGAAATTAAAATTGTAATTAAAAGCCTTCCAAAATATTAGCTCTGGACCCACATGGGTTCACTGTTGAATTTTATTTTTAAAAAGTCATAAATAATATAAATATTCTGTAAACTATTTTAGAAAAGAGAGAGGAAATAGTATGTTGGGACCAGGTGTTACTCTGATACCAAAATGATACAAAGAAATGATAGGAAAAGATAATCACAAGCAATAATATTCATGAATATAGACACCTAAGTCCTTAACCAAATTCTCAAGAAAATCATATCTGTACTCTACTACTACTACTAAGTCACTTCAGTCGTGTCCGATTCTGTGCGACCCCAGAGACGGCAGCCCACCAGGCTTCACCGTCCCTGGAATGCTCCAGGCAAGAACATTGGAGTGGGTTGCCATTTCCTTCTTCAATGCATGAAAATAAAAAGTGAAAGTGAAGTTGCTCAGTCGTGTCCAACTGTTAGCGATCCCATGGACTGTAGACTACCAGTCTCCTCCATCCATGGATTTTTCCAGGCAAGAGTACTGGAGTGGGATGCCATTGCCTTCTCCGATCTGTACTCTATAAAAAATGACACTACATAATGACCAAATGGAATACTGGGAATTCATGATAGGCTTAGCGTTTGAAAGTTAAACAGTGTTATTCTCCACACAGAAAAAAAGAAAGAAATTCAGATGATCAACTCATGAGATTTAGGGGAAAAAATTACAAAATGAAGCACTCATTTGTAGTAAAATTATCAGCAAACCAGGAATAAACAAACATTCTTAAACTCTGGACAGCTAAAAACCAAAGACTATAGCTAACATCAGAATTAATTGTGATAAACTAAATAATTAGTTTTAAGCATTTGAATGAAGTAAGGATGGCTGCTTACAGTACTTCCATTTGGTAATGTGCTGCAGGTCCTACCCAATGAAAAAGAAAAATAAAAGAGACGTAGGTTGAAAAGAAAGAATAAAATATTCTTTATTCACAGAAGACAAGATCATGCACGTAAAAAAAAAAAAAATCTGTACAAAAGCTGTGTGTGTGTTTAGTCGCTCAGTTGGGTCCAACTCTTTGAGACCCCATGGAATATAGCCCACCAGGCTCCTCTGTCTGTGGGTATTCTCCAGGCAAGAATATTGCAGTGGGTCACCATGCCCTCCTCCAGGGGATCTTCCCAACCCAGGGATCAATCCCAGGTCTCCCGAATTGCAGGCCGATTCTTTACCATCTGAGCCCCAGGGAAGCTGGAATTAATTAGGGAGTTTACTAAGGTAACATGATAATATACATAATATACAGAAAATCAATAGGTCAGTATACATAAATCAACTGCATTTCTACATTCAAGCCATGAGCAATTGGAAAGAAAATGAAAATGAAAGCATCAAACCTAAGAATAAATTTTTTAAATATGCAAGACACTCTTCCCCACCTCCCCTCACCAAGTCATCCATAGATTTTGTGCAATCTCAGTAAAAATCCCAGGAGGCTTTCTCTAAACAGTGACAATCCAATTCAAAACCTTATGTGAAAGTTGATAAATGCTTCTATTTATAAAATAAATAAGCTGTAGGGAAATAACATATTGCCTGATGACCATAGTTAATAAAAAATTCTGTCACTGTAAATAGAGATGGATGCTAACTAGATTCATCATGGTGATTGTTTTGCAGTATATAAAAATAGTGAGTCATTATATTGTGCATCTGAAACTATGTTGTATGTCAATTATACCTCATTTTAACCTATCCAAAATTTTTTGAAATGAAAATCGAAAAAGATTTTTAATTTTTATGGAAATACAAAAAATACAGAATATCCAAAACAGTTTTAAAAGAAAAAAAAACAGAATTTCGCAAACAAAAATTGGAAAGTTAAAGTGTCTAACAATGCCTGAAGTGGGCAAGGAAATGGAACAATGAGAATTCTCCTACCTCACTGATGAGAATGTAAGATGGTGCTTTAGAGAATTGTTTAGCAGTGTTTTTTTTTTCTTTTTTAATCTACATTAGTAAGTTTATCAGAGGACTCAGCAATTCCACTTTAATGTATCTGTACCAGAGAAATGAAATCATGCAATACAGTGCAAACTTGCCAAGCAGTCTAAACTTGTTTTATTCTAATTAATAATATTGATACCATCTAGCTGGAATGATTAATATAAAAATAAATAACCACACACAATTACCAATATCAAGAATAGAGTCTTCAGAGATTTAAAAAGCAAAAAGGCATTATTGCCAATCTTATAAGCAATGACAAATCCTTTGAAAGACAAAAATATCAGAACTGAATTTGAAATTTTAATACACTGCTTTGGAAATTAAAATTGTAATTAACAGCCTTCCAAAATGTTAGCTCTGGACCCACATGGGTTCACTGTTGAATTTTATTTTTAAAAAGTCATAAATAATGAAAATGAAAGCATCAAACCTAAGAATAAATTTTTTAAATATGCGACACTCTTCCCCACCTCCCCTCACCAAGTCATCCATAGATTTTGTGCAATCTCTGTATGCACCCTAATATTATAGAAGCTTTATTCATAGCCAAAAGTCAGGACAACCTCAAGTTCTAAGAGATGAAAGGATAAATATAGATACTCATTCAGTGAAATACTACTCAACCAAAACCATGCATGAATCTAAGAAATATGCTTAAGTAGTAAAGCCAGACACAAAAGGTCTATACCTGGATAACTCTATATGAAATTCTATAATGAACAGACCTAATCTATAATGACAAAAATATTTATCTGTGATTGTCTGCACTCAGAAGTGGTGTACAAGAATTTCACAAAGGCATTTTTTAAGAGATTGAACTGTTCTGAATCTAATGTGCATTTGTCTAAACTCATTGAATTGAATATTGACTGTATATAGAAAATTATACCTGAAAATTTTAACTGAAATAAGGGAATGGAAAAAAATAATGAGAGATTTCAAACTGGAAGTATTCTTAACAATGCCCCTCATTCACTTCAGCCCTAGATTTTACTGACTTGTGCCCAAAGGACCAGGGTTTAATTTAGGTTCTACAGTTAATTAGCTTTGTGACCTCAGGTAAGTCACTCACTTCTCTTAGCTTCTTTCTTGGCCAATGAGAGAACTGGACTAGAGAATCTCAAAGGTCCATCAATTTCTGAAAATCTGGATTGAAAAAATATATAATTGAAACCTTAATAGAATCATTAAAATATTCTTTTCAGCTCATTTTACTTTCAGTTTAATAAAAAATAAACAACATACATTTATGAAAATGCATTTATATGATTGATAATTAATACTGGAAGACTTTTCCCAACACTGGATAGATCTTATTACCTATTAAAACAGTGAGAAGATACCATAAATGACAGGGTTCTAGTGGCCTAAGCAAGGGAAGTAGGTACTATTCTTTCTTTGTGTTTATTCCCTAGGAATCTCAAAGACAAGATTACTTTCTCTTTATTAGGTAAAAATTTGATTATTAAGTTATCCAGTTCTTTTAAGGGTACAGAAAACATCTAATACAAAGCAGAAAGATTCCAGGTTTGGTTATTGGATTTGAAATGTGATCTACAAATGTGATTACATAATAAGCTTGCCCCTGACTTTCTAGCTGTCATAATACAAGTTATTTATATTGAGGTATATTATATAATATTTTATTAGTTTCAAATATACAGCATAATTTTAATGTTTGTATATACTGTGAATTGATCACCAAGATAAGTGTAGTTAACATCCATCACTATATACAGTGGCAGTTCTTGTGATAAGAACTTCAAACATCTACTCTTTTAGCAACTTCTATTAGAGGTATACCTAGAGATATTTTGGGTTCAGTTCCAGACTACCTCAATAGAGTGAATATTACAATAAAGCTAGTCACACAAATTTTTAGTTTCCCAGTGTGTATAAAATATATTTATATTTTAGTCTACTTGGAGAAGGCAATGGCACCCCATTTCAGTACTCTTGCCTGGAAAATCCCATGGGTGGAGGAGCCTGGTAAGCTGCAGTCCATGGGGTCACCAAGAGTCAGACATGACTGAGCGACTTCACTTTCACTTTTTACTTTTCACTTGCATGCATTGGAGAAGGAAATAGCAACACACTCCAGTGTTTTTGCCTGGAGAATCCCAGGGATAGGGGAGACTGGTGGGCTGCCATCTATGGGGTCGCACAGAGTCGGACACGACTGAAGCGACTTAGCAGCAGCAGCAGTAGTCTACTAAGTGTACAATACCATTGTGCCTTGAAAAAGCAATGTACTAACTTTAAAAATAATTTCATTGTTAATTCTAACCATCATCAGAGTGTGAGTTATAATCTTTTTGTTGGTAGAAAGTCTTGTCTCGATGTGGATGGTGCTTCTTTTATTCCTTAAAATGAGACAATGAAGTTTGCTTCATCAAATAATACTTTGTTTACAAACAATACCTCTGTATTATGCAGTGCTGTTTGATAGCATTTTTTCCACAGTAGAACTTCTTTCAGAACTGGAGTCAGTTCTCTCAAACACTGCCACTGCTTTATAAACCAAGTTTATGTAATAGTCTATATAGTTCATTGTCATTTCAACAGTCTCTACAGAATCTTTACCAGAAATTGATTCCATCCCAAGAAACCTCTTTCTTTGTTCATCCATAAGAAGTAACTCATCTGTTCAAGTTTTATGATGAAATTACAGCAATTAAGTCCAATGTATAGGTTCCACTTCTAGTTCTCTTGCCATTTCCACTACATCTAAAGTTACTTCCCCCGTGGAAGACTTGAACCTCTCAAAATCTTCCATGAGGGATGGAATCAACTTCTTCCAAATTCCTAATAATGTTAGTATTTTGACTTCTTCCTATGGATCATGAATTTTCTTAATGACCTCTAGAATGATGAATTCTGTATAGAAGGCTTTCAATTGTCTTTGCCTAGCTCCATCAGAGAAATCATTATCTATGGCATCTATAGCCTTATAAAATGCATTTCTTAAATAATAAGACTTTAAAATGAAATTACTTCTTGATCCATGGGCTACAGAATAGATGTTGTGTTAGCAGGCAAGAAAACATCAGTCTCATATATCTCCACCACAGCTCTCGGGTGACCAGGTGTGTCATCGATGAAGAGTAATATTTTGAAAGGATTGTGTGTGTGTGTGTGTGTGTGTGTGTGCAGCAGGCCTCATCAATGGTCTTAAAATATTCACTAACCATGTTGTCAACAGATGCATTGTCATCCAGGCTTTGTTGTTCCATTTAGAAAGCACAGACAGAGTAGATTTAGCATAATTCTTAAGGCCCTAGGATTTTCAGAATGGTGAATAAGCCTTGACTCATTTAATGAGGGGCTAAGTCAGCAGCCGCATTAGCCCCTAACAGGAGAGTCAGCCTGTACTTTGAAGTTATCAAGCCAGGCCTTGATTTCTCTTCTCTAGCTATGAAAGTCCTAGATGGCATCTTCTTCCAACAACAGGCTGTTTTGTTTACACTGAAAATCTGCCATGTAGTGTAGCCACCTTCATCTTAGCTAAATCTTCTAGATAACTTGCTGCTGCTTGTACATCAGCATCTGCTGCTTCCTCTTGCACTTAGATTTTATAGAGATGGCTTCTTTCCTTAAATCTCATGAACCAACCCCTGCTAGCTTCAAAATTTTCTTCTGCAATTTCTTCATCTCTCTCAGCCTTCATAGAATTGAAGAGAGTTAGAGTCTTTCTCTGGTTTAGGCTTTGGTTTAAAGGAAGCTTGTGGCTGGTTCAATCTTCTGCCCAGAACTCTAAAGCTTCCTTCATATCCTCAGTAAGGCTGTTTCTCTTATAATCTCTGTGTTCACTGGAGTGCACTTTTAATTTCCTTCAAGAACTTTTTTTTTCCATTTATGACTTAGTTAAACTATTTGTCACTAGAGTTCTAGCTTTTGGCCTATCTCAGTTTTTGACATGCCTTCTTCACTAAGCTTAATCATTTACAGTTCTGATGTAAAGCAAGAGATGTGTGACTCTTCCTTCCACTTGAACTCTTACAGATCAGTTTGAGATTATTAAGTGGCCTAATTTCAGTATTTTTGTTTCTTGGAGAATAGGGAGGGTCAAGTAAAGGGAGAGAGATGAGATAATGGCCAATCAATTAATTTTGCCATCTTACATGGATATAATACCTTTTGACCTCCTTCACCAGTTCACCAACCCCCAACCTCTTGTCCCTGGGAACCACTAACATGTACTCTATATCTATGAGCTCAGATTTTTATTTTTGTTTTAGATTCCACATATAAGTGAAATCATATGTCTTTCCCTGTCTGATTTATTTCATTTAGTATAATACCCTATAGGTCCATCCATATTGTTGCAAATGGCCAGCTTTCATCTTTTTATGTCTGAAGAGTATCTCATTGTGTGTGGTCTCACTGAGACCATGTCTTTTTTCATTCATCTATTGATGTGCAGTTAGATTCTTTCCACATATTGACTATGTAAATAATGCTGCAGGGAACATAGGAATGCATGTTTCTTCAGGCTAGTGTTTGGGGTTTTTTGAATAAATATTCAGTAGTGGAATAGTTGTATCACATGATAATTCTACTTTTAACTTTCTGGGGAAACTCCATACTGTTTTTCCATTGTGGCCTCACTGATTTTCATTTCTACCAACAGTGCACAAGACTTTCCTTTTCTCCATATCCTCACCAACTGTTACTTCTTGCCTTTTGATGATAGCCATTATAGCATTTGCATTTCCTGATGATTAATGGCATTGAGTATCTTTTCATGTATGCTTAGCCATCTGTGTGTCTTCTTTGGGGGGAAAAAAATGTCTCTTTGGATTCTATGCCCATTTTTTAAATTGTACTTTGTTTTTGCTACTGAGTTTTGTCAATTATTTGTATATTTTGGATATTATCCTCTTATCAGATGTATGCTTTGCAAATATTTTCTCCCACTAATTAGGTAACCTTTTCATACTGTTGATGGTTTCCTTTGTTGTATAGAAGCTTTCTATTTGATGTAGTCCAACTGGATTCTTTTTGCTGTTGTAGACTTTGATTTTGGTGTCAAATAAAAAAATTATCACCAAGACTCATGTCAAGGAGCTTATCACCTGAATTTTACTCTCATGTTTTATGGTTTCAGGTCTTAATTCAAATCTTTAATCTATTTTGAGTTAGTTTTTGTGTACAGAGTAAGATAGTGGTCCAATTCCATCGTTTTGCCAATGACTGTCCAGTTTTCCCAACCCTGTTCATTGAAGAGACAGCCCTTTTCTCATTGCATGTTTTTGGATCCTTTGTTGTAAACTACTTGACCACATATGTGTGGGTTTATTTCTGGGTTTTGATCCTGTTGCATTTACCTATGTTTTTGTTTTTATAATAACACCATACTGTTGATATTAAAACCTTGTAACATAATTTGAAACCAGGGAGCATGATGCCTCCAATTTTATTCTTTCTCAAGATTTATTTTGCTATTCAGGCTTCATGTATATGGTTCCATACATATTTTAGGGTTGTTTATTTCTGTGACTGATTCTAATTGGCATTTTGATGACATTGAGTCTGTAGACTACTTTGGAGAGCATAGATATTTCAACGATACCATTTTTTTTTCCCTCAGTCCATGAGCATGGAATATCTGTCTATTATTTGGGTCTTCTTCAATTTATTTCATCAGTGTCTTAGTTTTCAGTGTACACATTTTTTTACCTGTTTAGACTTAACTTATTCCCAGATATTTAATTCTCTGATGAAATTATAAAAATGATTTTATTCCATATTTCTCTTTCTGATAACTTATTAGTTATCAGGTTAGTAGGTTTTGTATATTGATTTTTAATCCCATGACTTTACTCATTTGTTCAACAGTTTTCTGGTGGAGTCATTAAGGTTTTCTATATAATATTATGTTGTCTGCAAATAGTGACAGTTTTACTTCTTCCTTTCTGATTAGAATGCCCTTCATTTCTTTTTCTTGATTAATCGCTCTGACCAATTCTGTATTGAATAAAAGTAATGAGAGTGGATATCCTTGTCTTGTTTCTGATTTTAGAAGAAATGCTTTTGGCATTTCATCATTGAGTATGATGTTAGCTGTGGGCTTGTCATGAGTGGAATTTATTATGTTGAGATTTGTTCTCCCTGTTCCCCATGTTGAGAGTTTTTAAATTCCATAGTGAATTTTCTGTGTGATTCTGTTTTCCAGTGTATATATAAATATATGCTAGAATATGAAGGTTGCACTCTCCTTTGCTATTTTGACTATTTTGCTATATGACTTTCCTATGTGTTTTAAAGTATTAAAATCCTCCAAATTTTTCTTTTGAAAAACCCTTACTATGTGCCTAAATATCATAAAGTTTTAAACCAGTTTTACCTTCCCTTTTATACCACTCTGCACTCTGCTGGTTGCTGGTTAGATGCTAAATTGCGCCTGACTCTTGCAACCTCATGGACTGTAGCCCACCAGGCTCCTCTGTCCATGATATTCTCCAGGCAAGAATACTGGAGTGGGTTGTCATTTCCTTCTCCAGGGGATCTTCTGGACCCAGGGATAGAACCTGGGTCTCCTGCATTGCAGGCAGATTCCTTACCATCTCAGCTATGAGGGAAGCCCTCTGCACTCTAAGGCATATTTAATTTGTAAAGAACCAAACATACTACCTGGTAGTGTCAGAGTTTAAGTAGTAGCTTGGTACAGGACTGGGGTTTGGGTGAAGGGAGTGAGGCACTTGCCTTGGGTGCCAAAAACTCATGATCAAGATAAAAAATATTTAATGCATTATTTTTAAAAATAAAATTTAAGGTAAAAAATCCAAGGTAAGCAGAATAACAACATTTTCAATAAAGACATGATTGTGCAAGATATTGAATTGAACACTGCATGTTTTAATTCATTCTTACATGACAAAATTGTGTTGTAAATAAGTTTCTATGTACTTCCTTGGTCTTAGAATAATATTTCAGATTGAGACACTGGACTAGAAATAAGGAAAAAATAAATTTTATCTGTGCAGGAAGGAACACAGTTTGGATTCCAAACCTAGGAAAAGAGATTCATATCTTTATGTAAGTTCTATATTATATCATTTAGGAATTCTCTCTCCTGTGTTCATTTGTCAATCACAAATAGATCCTCTAGAGTTCCTTGCCTCTTGAGAAATCTGTATGCAGGTCAGGAAGCAATAGTTAGAACTGAACATGGAACAACAGACTGGTTTCAAATAGGAAAAGGAGTACGTCAAGGCTGTATATTGTCACCCTGCTTATTTAACTTCTATGCAGAGTACATCATGAGAAATGCTGGACTGGAAGAAACACAAGCTGGAATCAAGATTGCCAGGAGAAATATCAGTAACCTCAGATATGCAGATGACACCACTCTTATGGTAGAAAGTGAAGAACTAAGAAGCCTCTGGATGAAAGTGAAAGTGGAGGGGAAAAAGTTGGCTTAAAGCTCAACATTCAGAAAATGAAGATCATGGCATCCGGTCCCATCACTTCATGGGAAATAGATGGGGAAACAGTGGAAACGGTGTCAGACTTTATTTTTTTGGGCTCCAAAATCACTGCAGATGGTGACTACAGCCATGAAATTAAAAGATACTTGCTCCTTGGAAGAAAAGTTATGACCAACCTAGATAGTATATTCAAAAGCAGAGATATTACTTTGCCGACTAAGGTCCGTCTAGTCAAGGCTATGGTTTTTCTAGTAGTCATGTATGGATGTGAGAGTTGGACTGTGAAGAAGGCTGAGCACCGAAAAATTGATGCTTTTGAACTGTGGTGTTGGAGAAGACTCTTGAGAGTCCCTTGGACTGCAAGGAGATCCAACCAGTCCATTCTGAAGGAGATCAACCCTGAGATTTCTTTGGAAGGACTGATGCTAAAGTTGAAACTCCAGTACTCTGGCCACCTCATGTGAAGGGTGGACTCATTGGAAAAGACCCTGATGCTGGGACGAGTTGGGGGCAGGAGGAGAAGGGGACGACCGAGGATGAGATGGCTGGATGGCATCACTGGTTCGATGGACATGAGTCTAAGTGAACTCCAGGAGTTGGCGATGGACAGGGAGGCCTGGCGTGCTGCGATTCATGGGGTCGCAAAGAGTCGGACACGACTGAGCGACTGAACTGAACTGAACTGACCTGAGAGTTCCTTATTTCAAGTGATATCAGAATCTCATTAGCTTTTATTTGCTGACAGTTTAAAAACTGACACATTTGTCCTTGTATTTTTACTAGTCTGTCTTCAGAGCAATTCAGAAAAACTTCATGTTTCAGCCCCACCATTGAGTCATATTAACATAGAAAAGTCTGTCCAGAAACGATGCATGTGAAAAAAACTGAGTTAAGTAATAGAAGGAAAATAGTCTCAAAAATTCTACTTTCAGAAACCTACAATTATATTTCTTACATTAATAGTATACTAAATTAACTAAAATCTATATGTTTAGATGATGCCATTATAATCATACCTTTTCTGTATCTCAACATAAATGTTTTAGTAGTACATGTTACCAATGAAATAGAGTATAAGAAGCTTCTTTAAAATATTACAAAATCTCAGAGACAATGAATGTCATTTTATACCAATAACAGAAGTAAATCAGTCAATGGTTGTGAATTTGGATTTTTTCAACCCATGTACATTATCTCTATTTTCATGGCCCTGTATTAAAAGTAATTAATATGTATGATTCATTAAATATACCAAAAAATTGGTATATTTAAGAAGCACTTCAGGCTAATAACTATAAAATAATGCCTAAGGCATAAGGTCACTGAAATTCTGACATTATGTCTAAGGCTGAGGATATCATATCAAAGTAGCTTACATGGGCAACATTTTTTTCATATTTTACATAAAAATTCTGCTTTTAGTATGTGTGAGCCTGGTAAGGTTTTAATTGTGAGCTCTGCAATAGGATGCATCACCTCTAGTTTTTACATAACAATCTTTTTACAAAAAGTGACCTGCCACTAATACAATGTGTTTTATGTGTGTAACCACCAGTAAGCAGTGAAAGTGCTGTTTCTGTAGATTTTCTTCCACTATATATACAGAAGCATAGCCTAGGTGGTGTGTTTATTCACCCAATATCACGATGGTGGTTAAATCTACATAAAGCTATTTCTATCTGGATATAGCTATATAAAAATCACAAGAATAACTGGTACAGCTCTACAGGTTATACGCTTTTTAGAGCCTATAGTTAAAATTATTCTGTCAGGGAGACTGGTTGATGAATCTTCCACTTACCTACAGACATTTTTGTGTAAGTAGGAACATGAATATCAATTCCTATCCTTCCTTGCCTGGCAGTATTTCCGTACAGGAAGAGGTAAGTGCAAGAGGGGATGTCCATATCTGCTCAGACAAAAGCCTGGATCATTACTTAACTTGGGATGTAACTCATCTTACCTTCTTTCGTCTTTATTTAAAAAATTAGGTATAGTTGACATACAATATTAATTTTAGGTTACAACATGGTGATTAAAGTTTTTTATAGATTGTACTCCAGTGCCAAAGAATGCTTGAACTACCACTCAATTGTACTCATCTCACATGCTAGTAAAGTAACACTCAAAATTCCCAAGCCAGGCTTCAATAGTATGTGAACTGTGAACTTCAGATGTTTAAACTGGTTTTAGAAAAGGCAGAGGAGCCAGAGATCAAATGGCCAACATCTGCTGGACCATCAAAAAAGCAACAGAGTTCCAGAAAAGCATCTACTTCTGCTTTATTGATTATGCCAAAGCCTTTGTGTGTACCACAAAAACTCTGAAAAATTCTTAAATAGATGGGAATACCAGACCACCTAACCTCCCTCTTGAGAAATCTGTATGCAGGTCAGGAAGCAACAGTTAGAACTGGACATGGAACAACAGACTGGATCCAGACAGGGAAAGGAGTACATCAAGGCTGTATATTGCCACCCTGTTTATTTAACTTATACGCAGAGTACATCATGAGAAACACTGGGCTGGATGAAGCACAAGCTGCAATCAAGATTACCAGGAGACATATCAAAAAACTGAGATATGCAGGCGAAACCACCCTCATGGCAAAATGCAAAGAACTAAAAAGCCTGTTGATGAAAGTAAAAGAGGAGAGTGAAAAAGTTGGCTTAAAGCTCAACATTCAGAAAACTAAGATCATGGCATCCGGTCCCATCACTTCATGGCAAATAGATGGGGAAACAGTGGAAACAGTGACAGACTTTTTTGGGGGCTCCAAAATCACTGCAGATGGTGACTGCAGCCATGAAATTAAAAGATGCTTGCTTCTTGGAAGAAAAGTTATGACCAACCTAGACAGCATATTAAAAAGCCGAGGCAATACTTTGCCAACAAAGGTCCATCTAGTCAAGGCTCCGGTTTTTCCAGTAGTCATGTATGGATGTGTGAGTTGGATTATAAATAAAGTTGAGCACTGAAGAATTGATGCTTTTGAACTGTGGTGTTGGAGAAGACTCTCAAGAATCCCTTGGAGAGCGAGGAGACCAATCAGTCCATACTAAAGGAAAGCAGTCCTGAATACTCACTGGAAGGATTGATGCTGAAGCTGAAGCTCTAATACTTTGGCCACCTGATGAAAGAACTGAATCAATTGAAAAAAACCTGATGCTGGGAAAGACTGAAGGCAGGAGAAGCGGTGACAGAGGATGAGATGGTTGGATGGCATCACCAATTCAGTGGAGATGAGTTTTGGTAAACTCCAAGAGTTGGTTGACAGAGAGGCCAGGCATGCTGCAGTCCATGGGGTCACAAAGAGTCAGAGATGACTGAGAAACTGATCTTAACTGATACTCCATTTAAAGTTATTTAAAATCATTGACTATATTCCCTGTTCTGTAGAGTGTATCCTTGTAGCCTTTTTATTTTATGCATAGCAATTTCTACTACATTCTCTGCTACCTCATCTTGCCCCTCCACCACTTGCTCTCCTAACTGATACATGCTAGTTTGTTTTCTATAATCTATGAATCTTCTGTTTCGTTATAATCATTGATTTTATATTTTAGATTACATGTAAGTGGTAACATACAGAATTTATCTTTCTCTGAATTATCACACTAAGCCTAATGTCCTCTAGGTACATTCATGTTGTTGCAAATGGCTAATTTTCATTCTTTTTTATTGCTGAGTAATATTCAGTTGTTGTATGTACGTATGTATGTGTACACACCGCATCATCTTTATATATTCATCTGCTAATGAATACTTAGGTTGTTCCCATATCTTGGCTATTGTAAATAATGCTGTTAGGAATATTGGAGTGCATGTATGTTTTAGATTTAATGTTTTCATTTTCTTTGAGTACATATCCAGGAGTGGGATGCCGGGGTCCAGCCCCGGTGGGTCCAGGGAATTCGCAGCAAGGACAACGTTGGTGAGGAAAAACTTATTTATCTAGAGATATAAGATTAGATTAGGAAGAAATAGTATAGTAGGAAATTTAGGCGGAGAAAAGAAAGCTGAATAACTTGGTTTATGGGGAAAACCAATAAAACCTCAAGACAAGGGTTTCCACCATCTACATTAGGCCATCGGTGCCCAGTTAAATATCGAAGGGTGTCCTGCCTTAGGCTCCCTTTCACGTGGATCTTAGCAGCCAGGGCAAGTAAGTAGACGTGGTGAGCCTCCCCGCTCCAGATGTGAATTCAGCCAAAAAAGGGGAGAAAATAATGACATGGGGAAGCCCAGCATCGGTGCAAGACTCCAAAAACTTTATTTTTCAAAATCAGCTTATATATCCCAAGTTGTACATAAAGAAATAATGGAATATGCAGAGTTATGCAGGAGCAGCAGTCCTGACCCTCACTGAGACCAGGCTTTCTTTTTGCATACCATCCTATATACAAAAGGTCTCAGGTGGTTTACATTATCTTCTGGCCAAGAAGCCTGTTAACATTTTTATGGCTCTCTTCCTGGATAATTGTCTATCAACCAGAAAACTCCTTTTCCCTAGAAATGTTTTTTCTTTACTCTGCATCACCCTCAAAGTACTAAATAAAGTTACATTCCTGTAGAACAAAGGGGCAATGGGTTATAACAAAGAAAGTACTTAACTCAAAGATCTAATGTTGCTAATACTACGTCTACTACCTGTTTTTCTATAAACCAACTATATCTACAAATAAAAGATATGAAAATTTGGCAGCAAGTACTGGCTCGACAAATGAAACCTTTAATCAGTCCTATTCTAATGATTTTGACTCCTCAGAAGCCCCTACATTCCTAGGATGTTTTAAGCTTCCTGTGCCTCCCGAGGTTGGGAGGCCTCAAAGAATCACGTGCAGCTGTACGAGTCCTGCAGGCAGGCTGGAAAGCCATCAGAGGGGTTTTTGGATTGAAACAGCCTTTCAAATGCAGAAGACTAAAGCCTTGAGTTAACCTTTTGCAGAGTGTGTCAGAAGAGTGGAAAAGTACAATACAATAAGACAGGTATATTCTTATTTTGGGGGTACATGCTCAGGAAATACCAGGGGGAAAACCTGAGGCCTGACTCGCCTTGCCCATCAAGGCCTCTGCCTCATGACCTTGCACGGGTGGGACTCCTCACTCTGGCTCCTGACAGTGGGATTTCTGGATTATATGATAGTTCTATTTTTCGTTTCTTGAGGAACTTCCCTACTGTTTTCCATGATGCCTGCCCCAATTTACATTTCTGCCTACAGTGTCCCCTTTCTCAGTATACTCACCAGCATTTGTATCCATGGTCTTCTCGATGATAGCCATTCCAACAAGTATAAAGAGATATCTCATTGTTGTATTGATTTGTACTTCTCTAACAATTAGCAATGTTGACCATCTCTTCATGTTACTTTTAGCCATCTCTATGCCAACAAAGGTCCGTCTAGTCAAGGCTATGGTTTTTCCAGTAGTCATGTATGGTTGTGAGAGTTGGACTATAATGAAAGTTGAGTGCCAAAGAACTGATGCTTTTGTACTGTGGTGTTGGAGAAGACTCTTGAGAGTCCCTTGGACTGCAAGGAGATGCAACCAATCCATCCTAAAGGAGATCAGTCCTGGATGTTCACTGGAAGGACTCATGTTGAAGCTAAGGCTCCAATATTTGGTCACCTCATGCGAAGAGCTGATTCACTGGAAAAGACCCTGGTGCTAGGAGGGATTGGGGGCAGGAGGAGAAGGGGACGACAGAGGATGAGATGGCTGGATGGCATCACTGACTCGATGGACATGACTTTGAGTGAACTCCGGGAGTTGGTGATGGACAGGGAGGCTTGGCATGCTGTGATTCACGGGGTCGCAAAGAGTAGGACACAACTGAGTGACTGAACTTACTGACTGACTGACTGATGTCTTCTTTGGAAAAATGTTTATTCAAGTCTTCAGTGCATTTTTTGACTGGATTGTTTATTTGTTTTGCTATTGAATTGTATGAGTTGTTTATATATTTTGACTATTAACCTCTTAGTCGTATCATTTGCATATCACTAGTAGGTTGTCTTTTCATTTTGTAGACAGTTTCCCTTGTGCAAAAGCTATTAAGTTTGATTAGATCCCATTTGTTTATTTTTGCTTTTGTTTCTTATATTTTAGGAACAGCTCCAAAAAAATATGGCTACAATCTATGTTAGAGGTTATCTGCCGATGGTTTCTAATAAGTGTTTCTGGTTTCTGATCTTATATTTTGGTTCGGTTCAGTTCAGTTCAGTCTCTCAGTTGTGTCCGACACTTTGCGATCCCATGAATTAGAGCACGTCAGGCCTCCCTGTCCATCACCAACGCCTGGAGTTCACTCAAACTCACATCCATCGAGTCAATGATGCCATCCAGCCATCTCATCCTCTGTCATCCCCTTCTCTTCCTGCCCTGAATTCCTCCAAGCATAAGAGTCTTTTCCAATGAGTCAACTCTTCACATGAGGTGGCCAAAGTACTGGAGTTTCAGCTTCAACATGAGTCCTTCCAGTGAACATCCAGGACTGATCTCCTTTAGAATGGACTGGTTGGATCTCCTTGCAGTCCAAGGGACTCTCAAGAGTCTTCTCCAACACTACAGTTCAAAAGCATCAATTCTTTGGCGCTCAGCTTTCTTCACAGTCCAACTCTCACATCTATACATGACTACTGGAAAACCATAGCCTTGACTAGACGGACCTTTGTTAGCAAAGTAATATCTCTGCTTTTGAAAATGCTATCTAGGTTGGTCATAACTTTCCTTCCAAGGAGTTCAATTCAGTTCAGTTCCTCTGTCATGTCCAACTCTTTGCGACCCCATGATTCGCAGCACGCCAGGCCTCCCTGTCCATCACCAACTCCCAGACTTCACTCAGAGTTGCGTCCATCGAGTCAGTGATGTCATCCAGCCATCTCATTCTTGGTCGTCCCTTTCTCCTTCTGCCCTCAATCCTTCCCAGCATCAAAGTCTTCTCCAATGAGTCAACTCTTTGCATGAGGTGGCCAAAGTACTGGAGTTTCAGATTTAGCATCATTCCCTCCAAAGAAATCCCAGGGCTGATCTCCTTCAGAATGGACTGGTTGGATCTCCTTGCAGTCCAAGGGACTCTCAAGAGTCTTCTCCAACACCACAGTTCAAAAGCATCAATTCTTTGGTGCTCAGCATTCTAGAGTTTATTGTAATCCACACAGTCAAAGGTTTTGGCATAGTCAATAAAGCAGAAATAGATGTTTTTCTGGAACTCTTTTGCTTTTTTCATGATCCAACAGATGTTGGCCATTTGATCTCTTGTTCCACTGCCTTTTCTAAAACCAGCTTGAACATCTGGAAGTTCATAGTTCTCGTATTGCTGAAGCTTGGCTTGCAGAATTTTGAGCACTGTGTAATTATAGATAATAGCATTATTTATGGTGGAAACACCGAAATCAACAACAAAAAATCCTAGAACTAATAATTGAGTATTACTAGGTCTGTTAATACAAAGTTCAATACAAAAATACCACAAAGAATAAATGGAATTTTGGAATTTTAAAAATTACTATCTGCAGTAGCACCCCGAAAATGAAATTCTTTGGTACAAATCTAATAGAACATGTACCCAAAACACTCCTTCCTGTGTCAACCTTTATATTCAGTGTAATCCAAATCAAAATCTCAGTAAGTTATTTAACTGGTATTAAAAAATTCATTTAAAATTTATATGAAAAGACAACGACCTAGAATAGCTACCAAAATACTGAAGAATTAAGTTTAAGAATTCACACTCCCTGATTTCAAGACTTACTATAAACCTACAATAATCAAGACAAGATGGTGTTGAAAATAGATACAAACAGAATTTTGTGTCCATTTCCTTAGGCCTATTCAATAGAGTCAAGGGATCTTTGACAAGAAGCAAAATAAATTCAATGGATAAATAAGTCTCTTCAGTAAATGACGCTGCAAAAATTTCACATCAGCATGTAAACGAAAATATTGAGACACAGATCTATACGTTTCAAAAAAATGATTTAAGATGCACTATAGGCAATTAAGTTTAAGAATTCACACTCCCTGATTTCAAGACTTACTATAAACCTACAATAATCAAGACAAGATGGTGTTGAAAATAGATACAAACAGAATTTTGTGTCCATTTCCTTAGGCCTATTCAATAGAGTCAAGGGATCTTTGACAAGAAGCAAAATAAATTCAATGGATAAATAAGTCTCTTCAGTAAATGACGCTGCAAAAATTTCACATCAGCATGTAAACGAAAATATTGAGACACAGATCTATACGTTTCAAAAAAATGATTTAAGATGCACTATAGGCCTAAATCTGTATGCAGGTCAGGAAGCAACAGTTAGAACTGGACATGGAACAACAGACTGGTTCCAAATAGGAAAAGGAGTATGTCAAGGCTGTATATTGTCACCCTGCTTATTTAACTTCTATGCAGAGTACATCATGAGAAACGCTGGACTGGAAGAAGCACAAGCTGGAATCAAGATTGCTGGGAGAAATATCAATCACCTCAGATATGCAGATGACACCAGTCTTATGGCAGAAAGTGAAGAGGAGCTAAAAAGCCTCTGGATGAAAGTGAAAGAGGAGAGTGAAAAAGTTGGCTTAAAGCTCAACATTCAGAAAAGGAAGATCATGGCATCCGGTCCCTTCACTTCATGCGAAATAGATGGGGAAACAGTGGAAACAGTGTCAGACTTTATTTTGGGGGGCTCCAACATCACTGCAGATGGTGACTGCAGCCATGAAATTAAAAGATGCTTACTCCTTAGAAGAAAAGTTATGACCAACCTAGACAGCATATTCAAAAGCAGAGATATTACTTGTCCAATTATGATCAGTCTAGTCAAGGCTATGGTTTTTCCTGTGGTCATGTATGGATGTGAGAGTTGGACTGTGAAGAAGGCTGAGCGCCAAAGAATTGATGCTTTTGAACTGTGGTGTTGGAGAAGACTCTTGAGAGTCCCTTGGACTGCAAGGAGATTCAACGAGTCCATTCTGAAGGAGATCACCCCTGAGATTTCTTTGGAAGAAGTGATGCTAAAGCTGAAACTCCAGTACTTTGGCCACCTCGTGCAAAGGGCTGACTTGTTGGAAAAGACTTTGATGCTGAGAGGGATTGGGGGCAGGAGGAGAAGGGGATGACAGAGGATGAGATGGCTGGATGGCATCACCGACTTGATGGGCTGAGTCTGAGTGAACTCCGGGAGTTGGTGATGGACAGGGAGGCCTGGTGTGCTGCAATTCATTGGGTCACAAAGAGTCAGACACGACTGAGCGACTGAACTGAACTAAACTGAATAGACCTAAACAGACCTGAAATTCCAGGTCCTACGCAATATTGTTCTTTATAGCATCGGACCTTGCTTCTATCTCCAGTCACATCCACAACTTCCCTTCCACATCCATCCCTTCATTCTTTCTGGAGTTATTTCTCCACTGATCTCCAGTAGCATATTGGACACCTACTGACCTGGGGAGTACCTCTTTCAGTATCCTATCAATTTCCCTTTTCATACTGTTCATAGGGTTCTCAAGGCAAGAATACTGAAGTGGTTTGCCTTCCCTTCTCCACATTGTGTCACACCTCTCCACCATGACCCGCCTGTCTTGGGTGGCCCCACAGGCATGGCTTAGTTTCATTGAGTTAGACAAGGCTGTGGTCCTAGTGTGATTAGATTAACCAGTTTTCTGTGATTATAGTTTCAGTGTGTCTGCCCTCTGATGCCCTCTTGCAACATCTACCGTCTTGCTTGGGTTTCTCTTACCTTGGACGTGGGATATCTCTTCACGGCTGTTCCAGCAAAGTGCAGCTGCCGCTCCTTACCTTGGAGGAGGGGTATCTCCTCACCGCCACCCCTCCTGACCTTGAACGTGGAATAGCTCCTCTAGGCCCTCCTGCATCTGCTCAGCCACCGCTCCTGGACATGGGGTTGTGCTTCCCAGCCACCACCCCTGGCCTTGAGTGTGGGGTAGCTCCTCCCGGCTGCCACCCCTGGCCTTGGATCTGGGGTAGCTCCTCTCAGTTGCTCCTGTGCTGTCACAGCCTGGCACTCTTGGCCACCACCCCTGAACTGGAGGCAGGATAGCTCTTCTCGGCTGCTGCCCCTGACCTCAGACGCTGGGTAGCTCCTCTCGGCAAATTGGAAGTGGTCAAACAAGAGATGGCAAGAGTGAACATCGACATTCTAATAATCAGTGAACTAAAATGGACTGGATGGGTGAATTTAACTCAGATGACCATTATATCTACTACTGCAGACAGGAATCCCTTAGAAGAAATGGAGTAGTCATCATGGTCAACAAAAGAATCCAAAATGCAGTACTTGGATGCAATCTCAAAAACAACAGAGTGATCTCTGTTCATTTGCAAGACAAACAATTCAGAATCACAGTAATCCAAGTCTATGCCCCAACCAGTAACGCTGAAGAAGCTGAAGTTGAATGGTTGTATGAAGATCTACAAGACCTTTTAGAACTATGACCCCAAAAAGGCATCTTTTTCATTATAGGAACTGGAATGCAAAAGTAGGAGGTCAAGAAACACCTGGAATAACAGGCAAATTTGGCCTTGGAATACAGAAGAAGCAGGGCAAAGACTAATAGAGTTTTGCCAAGATAATGAACTGGTCATAGCAAATACCCTCTTCCAACAACACAAGAGAAGACTCTACACATGGACATCATCAGATGGTCAACATCGAAATCAATTGATTATATTCTTTGCAGCCAAAGACGGAGAAATTCTATACAGTCAGCAAAAACAAGACCAGGAGCTGACTGTGGCTCAGATCATGAACTCCTTGGAAGAAAACTTATGACCAACCTAGATAGCATATTGGAAAGCAGAGACATTACTTTGCCAACAAAGGTCCGTCTAGTCAATGCTATGGTTTTTCCTGTGGTCATATATGGATGTGAGAGATGGACTGTGAAGAAGGATGAGTGCCGAAAAATTGATGCATTTGAACTGTGGTGTTGGAGAAGACTCTTGAGAGTCCCTTGGACTTCAAGGAGATCCAGCCAGTCCATTCTGAAGGAGATCAGCCCCGAGATTTCTTTGGAGGGAATGATGCTAAAGCTGAAACTCCAGTACTTTGGGCACCTCATGCGAAGGGTTGATTCATTGGAAAAGTCTCTGATGCTGGGACGGATTGGGGGCAGGAGGAGAAGGTGACAACAGAGGATGAGATGGCTGGATGGCATTACCGACTCAATGGACATGAGTCTGAGTGAACTCCGGGAGTTGGTGATGGGCAGGGAGGCTGGCGTGCTGCAATTCATGGGGTCGCAAAGAGTCAGACAGGACTGAGTGACTGAACTGAACTGAACTGATAGACCTAAACGTAAAATTCAAAACTATAATACTTTTTAAATATCCTTTTAAAAATATGTATTTATTTTTAATAGATTGATTGCTTTATAATATTGGCTTGATTTCTACCATATATCAATGTGAATCAGCCATAGATGTACATATGTCCACTCCATCTTGAACGTCCTCCCATCTCTCACCCTTCTAAGTTGTTACAGAACCCTGGTTTGAGTTTCATGAGTCACAGAGCAAATTTCCATTGGCTGTCTGTTTTACGTATGGTATTGTATAGCTTCCACGCTGCTCTCTCCATTCATTTAACCCACTCCCTCCTCTCCCCAACCCTGGTCCACAAGTCTGTTCTCTATGTCTGTGTCTCCATTGCTGCCCTGTGAATAGCTTCGTCCATATCATCTGTTTAGATTCCATATATATGTGTTAATATGTGATATTTGTTTTTCTCTTTCTGACTTACTTCACTCTATGTAATAGGTTCTGTGTTCATCCACCTCATTAAAACTGACTCAAATGTATTCCTTTTTATGGCTGAATAGCATTCCATTGTATATATGTACCACAGCTTCTTTGTTCATCTGTTGATGGATCTTCCATGTCCTAGCTATTGTAAACAGTGCTATAGTGAACACTGAGGTACGCATGTCTTTTCCAGTTTTGGTTTCCTCAAAATATATGCTTAGAAGTGATATTGCTGGGTCATATGGTGGTTTAAGTCCTAGTTTTTTTTTTTTTTTTTTTTAAGGAATCTCCCATACTGTCTTCCATAGTGGCTGTATTAATTTACATTCCCACTGGCAGTGCAAGAGGGTTCCCTTTTCTCCACATCCTCTCCAGCACTTGGTGGATTTTTTGCTGATGGCCATTCTGACTGTAGTGAGGTGATATCTCATTGTATTTTTGATTTGCATTTCTCTAATAATGTGTGATGTTAAGCATCTCTTTATGCGTTTATTAGCCATCTCTGTCTTCTTTTGGAGATGGAAATGGCAACCCACTCCAGTAATCTTGCTTGGAAAATCCCATGGACGGAGGAGCCTGGTAGGCTACAGTCCCTGGGGTCCTGAAGAGTCAGACCCGACTGAGAGACTTCACTTTCACTTTTCACTTTCATGCATTGGAGAAGGAAATGGCAACCCACTCCAGTATTCTTGCCTGGAGAATCCCAGGGACAGAGGAGGGTGGTGGGCTGCCGTCTATGGGGTTGTACAGAGTCGGACACGACTGAAGCGACTTAGCAGCTGTATTCTTTGGAGAAATGTCTGTTTAGGTTTTTTGCTCACTTTTTGATTGGGTTATTGTTTTTCTGGTATTGAGTTGTATGAACTGCTTGTATATTTTAGAAATTAATCCTTTGTCAATTGTTTCATTTGCTATTATTTTCTCCCATTCTGAGGACTGTCTTTTCACCTTGTTTATATTTTCTTTGCTATGCAAAAACCTTTAAGTTTCATTAGGTTCCACTTGTTTTTATTTCCATTATTCTAGGAGGTGCTGCATAGAGGATCTTGCTATGATTTATAACACAGAGTGTTCTGCCTATGTTTTCTTCCAAGAGTTTTATAGCTTCTGGTTTTACATTTAGGTCTTTTATCTGTTTTGAGTTTATCTTTGTGTATGGTATTAGGAAGTGTTCTAATTTCATTATTTTGCAAATAGTTATCCAGTTCTCCCAGCACCACTTACTGAAGAGACTATCTTTTTCCCATGGTATATTCTTGCATCCTTTCTCAAAGATAAGGTGCCCATAGGTGTGTGGGTTTATCTCTGGGCTTTCTATCTTGTTCCATTGGTCTATGCCAGTACCATACTGTTTTGATGACTGTAGCTTTGTAGTATAGTCTGAAATTAGGTAAGCTGATTCTTCCAGATTCATTATTCTTAAGATTGCTTTGTTGAGGGTCTTTTGTGTTTCCCTATGTAAGGAAATCCAACCAGTCCATTCTAAAGGAGATCAGTCCTGGCTGTTCTTTGGAAGGAATGATGCTAAAGCTGAAACTCCAGGATTTTGGCCACCTCATGCAAAGAATTGACTCACTGGAAAAGACTCTGATGCTGAGAGAGGGATTGGGGGCAGGAGGAGAAGGGGATGACAGAGGATGAGATGGCTGGATGGCATCACTGACTTGATGGACATGAGTTTGAGTGAAGTCAGGGAGTTGGTGATAGACAGGGAAGCCTGCTGCAGTTCATGGGGTCACAAAGAGTCAGACACGACTGAGCGACTGAACTGAACTGATGAATTGTAAAATTTTTTTGTTCTCATTCTGTAAAAAATGCCATTGGTAATATAATCAGGATTGCATTGAATCTGTCTATTTGTTTGGTAGAATAGTCATTTCCACAGTACTGATTCTTCCAACCCAGAAGCATGGAGCATCCCTCCATCTATTTATGTCATCTTTGATTTCTTTCATCAGTATCTTGTAGTTTCTGTATACCTCTTTTTTGTCTCCTTACGTAGGTTTATTTCTAGATATTTTCTTCTTTTTGTGCAATGATAAATGGAGTTGATTCCTTAATTTCTCTTTCTGATTTTTCATTGTTAGTATATAGGATTGCAAGTGATTTCTGGGTACTGATTTTGTTTCCTGCCACTTTACTATACTGAAAAGCTCTAGCAATTTTCTGATAGTGTCTTTTGGGTTTTCTATGTTTGTTTTTTTTGTGTGTGTGTGTTTTCTGTTAGTGTCTTTTAGGTATCATGTTATTTGCAAACCTATTGGTTTGAATGAAGAGGGCAAGACTGCACACTCCAGTCCTTTGGTATCTATTATCTGCAAAAAAAAAAAAAAGTTAAAATTTTTACTTCTTTCTTTCCAATCTAGATTCCTTTTATTTCTTCTTTTTCTCTGATTGCCATAGCTAGGACTTCCAGAACTATGTTGACTAATAGTGGTGAAAGTGGACACCCTTGTCTTGTTCCTGATCTTAGGGAAAATGCTTTCAGTTTTTCACCATTGAGAATAATGTTTGCTGTGGGTTTGTTGTATACAGATGGCCTTTATTATGTGAAGGTACTTTACTTCTATGCCCATTTTTTGAAGAGTTTTTGGTTGTTTTTTATCCTCAATAGGTGCTGAATTTTGTTGAAAGCTTTTCCTGTATCGGTTATCATATGGTTTTTATCTTTCAATTTGTTAACATGTGTATCACGTTGATTGATTTGCATATATTGAAGAATCCTTGAATCCCTGGGATAAACCCTATTTGATCATGGTGTATGATCTTTTTAACGTGTTGTTGAATTCTCTTTGCCATAATTTTGTTTGATTTTTACATCTCTGTTCTTCAGTGATATTGGCCTGTAATTTTCTTGGGTATCAAGGTGATTGTGGCCTCTAGTATGAGTTTGAAAGTTTTCCACAATTATAATGTGTGTTAGTTGCTTAGTCGTATCTGATTCTTTGCAACCCCATAGACTGTAGCCCACCAGGCCCCTCCATCTACGAGATTCTCCAGGCAAAAACACTAGAGTGGGTTGCCATTTCCTTCTTCAAAATGAACTATAGAAAGAACAAAAGTGAAGTCACTCAGTCGTGTCTGACTCTTTATGACCCCATGGACTGTAGCCCACCAGGCTCCTCCATCCATGGAATTCTCCAGGCAAGAGTACTGGAGTGGGTTGCCGTTTCCTTCTCCAACAACTATAATACTTCTTAGATAAAAAATATAAGAAAACATACATGACCTCAAGTTTGGTAATGAGTTTTGAAAACAACCACCAGTGGCACTTTACTCTCCTCTTTAGTTAAAAACTCACTTTTATCATATAGGCAACTGTGGCCAGGTCAAAACTGAATCACATGATCTCTGACAGGACAATTTAACTTTTATCAAAGAGTCATTCTTGAGAGGAGAACCTGTTTAAGTTAATAAATAAATATAATAGCCAGGAAAAAAGTTTGAATTGGGCTACTTCTAAGAAAAAAAGATTTGTTTTCCCACAGTTTTCCAAAATGTGACAACTTGTAATTTGCCCACTTTGTTCTATCTTCATTCACAAAATGTGTATGTGTGAATGCTTCTCTGACTGACACTGAGCCAAGCTTACATATCCATTTTATTTTTATGCCTTTCGATTTAAATTATTTTATGATGCAGAATATAGTAATGAAGGAGGGGTGCCTCATAGCCTGGAATATCTGGCAGTGTAGTAGGCATCAACAAAATAATCAGTTGTTCCCATGGCTAATTCTTGCCCCATCTTCTCACAGAAAGTTGGGGTATAAAAAGAAGGTGATACTTAATTCACAGAAAGAAGGAAGGCCAGTTAATTGGATTATCTGGCGTCTCCCTTTCATTTGTCTCTTTTTATCCCCACCTCTTAATAAGCTCTCCCCTCTGCACCCCTCCCCCCAACCAGCAGTTATGCAGAAAACAGAAGCTAGTTTTGAGATGAACCTATTGGTTTGAATGAAGAGGACAAGACCGCACACTGCTTCAGTCCTCTGGTATAAAGCATTGTATCTGCCTTGACCACCTCATTCTTATGTGATCTCTTCACCAACTACTACCCGCTGCTTCTATCTAGATATTTGTGGGTCAGGTAATAAGTGTTTTTTGTGAATATAAGTATTCAGATTGTCCTTCTGAAAAATCAAGACTCAGTGGCCATGAGATACTCTCTTTCTCATGCAGTCAAATACAAATTTTACTTAGCATCTGCAAGTTTTAACTCTAGTCTTTCTGTTTACATAACATCATTGTAAATAAGGAGAATCAGAATACAATAATCCAAAGTGAATAACCTTTTAAATTAATGATAATTAAAAATGGACTTCATTTCTCACTCAAATGGTTGCTGTAGTCTAGTACCTTATTATATGACTAGCAATGTTTGAGCCAGAGAGGTATTATCTAGTGGAAGAATTCAAAACTCATAATGAAGGAATTTGGGTCCATTCTTTCTCCAGATAACAAAGAACACAACTGATCAAATGTGTACTGAAAGGCAATATTCTAAAGCATTTCACATACATTTCTTGGTATCTTGGCTAATGTGTACAAAACCCCTGTAAGCTAAGTTTTATTATTATTCCTGTTTTCTAGAGGAAATGATGGAAACAAAGAGCAGTTAAATAATTCACCCAAGTTCAAGGAGTTAGTAAATGACAGAATTTAGGATTCAGCTTCAGCACACTGACCCCATTGCTTCAGTATTTCATATAAGCTTAGGTGAGTTTTAAAATGTATTTATGGAATGGGCAACAAGTATCCAGAGAGACGCTGGACCTAAATCAGGAGCAGAGACCAAGGAGCCCCTGGTGCACATGCATTAGGCATTAGCAGTTGGTGGAGTTGAGGGGGATGCCCGGTGGTCCTGGCTGAGACCAGATCAATGGCAAAGAACAGAGAGACACTTAGGGGACCTGCAGTTACTCACCAACCTGTACAAAAGTTCCTCAGTGTTTTAACAACAGGTATAACCAATAGTGGTGACACATAGTGAATATCAGCTCTGTCATACTTGTACCTCAAAATAATTTACCAACACAGATTTTAATAAGAATCCAGCAACAAATGGCAGCAGAAGCCATATTTAGGCAGTTTCTTCTCATTTCACTGCCTGTATTTTGTCAGCTGTAAGCACATGGGAATGTAGTCATTTGCAGTGTTGAAGTCATTGCTGTCTTAATAAATTAACTGATTGAATATGAAATACATGAAGAGAGTATGTCAGCCTCTGGGTTAGTCTTAATATCTTTTTGCAAAAAATGGAGAGCTGGAGAATGCCATATGTGAACCCTACTTGGAAAATTCCAAGATCTTCTCAAAATATCTGAACTTTGATAAAATCACAAAGAAATAAAAGACTTGCTCAGGTATGACTCATAGCACAAAAGACACTTAGCTTTATAAGAAAGTTTATGTTTGAAGAAGAGTTTTCTCTTCCAGCTGCCAACAAATGGAGAAAAAGGATATATTTATTTACTGAGGGCAGAATATCCCCCTCAATAGCAAACCAAGTTTTATGGAAGTCACTTTTCAAGTTAGCTAAGATTTTGTCAATTATTTGATGGATTTTAGCTCAGGGATAAAATGTGAAACTGTTATTTTTCTAGCAAAGCCAGCAAGAAGGAAATGTATGCTGAGGGAGGGAAGAGAGAAATTGGAAAATTGAGCTAACTTAATAGAAATCTAACATTTGCTGTTCCATCGAATAATTACTTTTTTTTTTCAGATCCCTTTGAAGATGAAAGGTTTTTGTATTAAAATGTTTTATTACCAGGCTATCATGGAGGGAAAAGAAATCTGTGCAATGTCTGTGCATTTCCTGTTTTAAAATACACAAGTGATCTTTTGCCTATCTTTATTATAGTGGTTCTGTTCCAAAGAGCCTTAATCTGGAAAGTAGATGACATAAACTTAAACAACTGAGACTATATTAAGATGAGCAATGCAAGGGAAAAAAAAAAAAAAAAAACCTTGGGCTCAGTTTGTAGACATTAGACATTGTGGCAGTCTGTCCTCTTGCAAAGAGAAAGGCAGTGTTGTGTTGAGGATAGCTGTGGAGACTTGGCTCGATGACTCAGTCAAAAGCTTTGTTATTAGATGACTCAGATTTAGTAATCCTCAGCCAATTGCCTTCCCGAGTGTATCTTCATTTTGTCAACATGTTTAAGAACTGCTTCAGAGATTCTAATAAGTCCAAATGAGCATTAAAAATGAGAGTCAGCGACAAGTATCTCTTGAGAAAGGTGCGCCCTTCCTAGAAAACTCTGGATTTTGTTATGAGGATGCCAGCAGTGCAAAAATCTGGCATAATACATGATGACCAGGTCGATTTTATATGCAGGGAAGTCAAATGAGTTCTCTAAGTGGCACTACGCTAAGTATACCCATATAGTTTCTGAGCATCTCAGTTCTCCAGTGCACATTAAGCCTTTCCAGATTTATCCTCAGAGCTTGGCTGTTTGCCAGGATTCAGACTGTGTTCTGTTGTGCAGTGGGCTGAGTATTCCCAGGTGTCGGCAGATTTTATGTCTAGTCCTTATTTACAGTTTTTCTTAGGATTGCTTTGAAGTGTGAACAATCAAGTTGCAGCATGCAGCAAAGTTCTTTCCACATGAGTCCTTTATTTCACTTTCTGTTACAGCTTGGATGCCTTCTCAAAACAGGAGTATTTATCTCTAACTCTTCAAATGCATTTGGCAAGATAAATTCTTTTGCAAAGACTTTAGAAACCATTTTATTCCTTTGTTGAGTAAGATAAAAATAGAAAGAGCCGATATTCTTTTTTCTTGACTTCTTTGAGAAAAGAGGAGTAGTTTAGCAAGGCTTTTCACTTATTAATTATTAGAATGTACAAAACATCCTGTGGCTTGGTGACCCTCATCCAAGATGAGACACACACGCTTCTTGCATTTAATCTGTGCTGTGTACTGTTTGGAATTACTAGCGAAGTTCTAATATGACATGATGACTAGTTTTTAGCTCTTAAGTGTCACAGTTTGGGAAAGGGGAGTATCTGTTGTAGCAAGTGTACAAACCATGCCTTAACATCCATCTTCCTAATGATTTTGTCATTTTCTGAAATCCCCAAGCTAAAAGCAGATATTCTGGATTTCCACCTCTCTATCCCCTCAGGATAAAAAGCTCTAACTAGAATTGTGTGAAGGGAGGCTACTAAGCCCACTTCCCCAGCACACTTTTCAACCCCCCTTAGAGGTGACCCTCTGCTGCCAGCAAGGCACTGCCTACACGGATCTCCATCCAGGAAGCTCAGTAGACTGAGACAACCTGCAGCCCTTGGGGTAGCCCAGTAGCAAATGTCAGACTCAGAATGGACTTGGCATTTCTACTTAAAAGACTTTTTGCACTGCACATGTTTTCTCCTTGTCACCTGCTTCTTGTGTGTGTTTTCCAAAATCACACTCAATGTTGTGAAAATAGTGGTCAAAAATAGGAGTGGTTTAGTGAGCGGAGAGGCTGAGATGGTACCTGACAGCTGGGTGACTGCACTAAAGGCTGTATTTCTGTGTTATGCTATACTGACCTGAGCTCTAACAAACGTTGATTATGGTGCCAGGAGGACCCTGGTGTGGAGAACTTCTATTTCTTTCAGAAATTTGTATCTTTATTTTTTAAATGTCACAATTTTAAGTGATTTTTTTTAGAGTCAACCCCAGATTAATGATTCCTGGGAGGACCGTAGCAGTGGTTATGACTCCACTTAACACTGGTGGTTGATGGCATATTAAACAATAATGCTGATAACATGCAGCCATCAGTACCTATAGCATTTTCAGCCTGACCTCAAGTGAAATTAATACAGAAGACAGACAGAAGGGAAGCATGTGCTCAATTTTCTCATCAGGCTGTTACATAGATAACAGATCAACATCTTCCTGTTCACACCACACCAGAGTGGAGGGAAATGCTAGAAACTTCAAGCCATCAATGACTTAAAATGGCTGGTGTCAAAGCCATTTTTTTTTAACAGCAGATTGGCCTGTTTGTAGCCCATTCCTAATAGCAAGGGAAAGAGTTTGGGGCTTTGGCTAGGAGTATACAAGTGATTTCCAAATGACATTTCAGATGTAAAAATTCAGTCTTCCAGCATTTCTCTCATTCTCCCATCCCCCAAACACACATGCTGAATCAACTCCCACTGACACTTCTTCATTGTCATGAAAATGCCCAGCCAGTCTTGGGGGATTTTGCAAAGCATTATTCCTCTTTTTCACTCACGCCCTCACTGATACCTCTACAATTTTTTTTTTCTTTTGGTGGGGTGGAATGTTATTCTCTGGTAAGAAGCAGAGTTTGAGTTTTTAAAGTTGTAGAGACAGTGGCTGCCGAGTTCATCTGTTTGACTTCTCTGGCCATTGGCATTCAACTAGTGGGTCCCCATTGCAGGAGCTGAAATATGAAGTGACCTTTTTGGGTGAACAGTCACAAAGCCACACTGGCACATTTAATAGGGAGAAATGTGGGCTCAGTTTTGTGGTATGAGAAGATTGTCAGGAGTATGTACCTTTTTATTTCTTTAACCCAAACATAGCCTTTGTAGATTTTTTGAATGTTCAAGTCACACCTTCCCCTTCAAATGATAAAAGAATTCAGTGTGAAATTTGCTTTCTAAACTCCTGTGAAGGTTCTGTCGTTCTCATATAATACTTCAGGAGTATATACCGGGGACACATTCAATGGATTCCCTTTATGCCTTAATGATCAGATGCAGGAGGGGAATGCTGTATGGGTTTCATTCTCATTTCTTACTCAATTCTCTCCTCTGTATCATCTGAACTTGTTTTATATTGACACCTTACTCTTTAGTAAAAATAAAAGCATGGGGTTATTTTTGTTGCAGGAGGTAGTACCTTAACACCCAGTAAAAATGTTTCCCACAGAAATTTGCCACTAGAAAATCAGGGATCTTATGAAATGAGAAATACTATCCTATGAAGTTCAAGTGGCAAATAGGGCTGGAGTTTTTTTGTTTGTTTGTTTGTTTGTTCGTCTGTTTGTTTTTTATCAGTTCAGCATCCAAACTTTTTTGGATTTGGGATGAGCACTTTGCTAATAATGTGTGTCTATCTACTTCCAAGATGCAAGATGCTAGATCAGAACCATATGGCATTTAAAGAAAATGATACTGTGACAATGTCAGCACTTCTATTATAAGCCTTTTTTTTCTTCTAGAATGTATCAACATCTAGCAAAAATTGGAGTTATCCAAAAGTTAGCACATGGCCTAGCAACTACATTTATTGAAAATAAATTTTGCAGAAAGGTCCTCTTGGCTATTTTTAAATTATAGTGTTTCACCCACACAAGAAAGTGCATTTTTGCTTATTATATTGTTTTTATTTCTGGCTTCATATGACTCAAGTACAGCTTCATTTTCAAACATTAGCTCACAATGTTGACTGGTGCCTATAGGCATTTCAGGGATAAAAATAAAATGACCAAGTTGTTTTGTTTGGAAAAGCAACTTCTTCTAAGCAGCTTCTTCATGTGCTGAATTTTTTCTCAATGCATACTTTATAACTTTTTTTAAAAAGACAACATTTTCCTTCACATATGGGAGGCAGGTGAACTAAACCACATGGATGTCCTAGAGCTCAGATTCTCTCATTCACAATCAGACTCACCTTATCTGAAGTATCTCAAATACAGACAGATGCATGACAAGCTCCTTAACATCAGGAAGCATTGCTAGACATCTCTTAATTTAAAAAACACATTTTAAGGTAATGTGTGTTGTCAATATTGCATGTCAGGGAAAGGGCTAAAATACTTCTTTTTTGCTGACTGATTTATCAGTTTCCATGCTATGAGGCCATGTTTCCAAGTTATCCCTATAGTCTATCCACCTAGCAGAAAAATAGTCATTCTTGCCTCTCCAGATCTAGCTAACCTAGGAGGATAGACATGCACAGAAGAAAGAAAAGATTAGGAATCAAAGCTCCAAAGATAACCAACCATGCAGCTTACAAGTATCCAAGAAAAACTGCACCAGACAAAATTAAACAGACAAGGAAAGACTATTCAAGGTTATTGTAATGGGAGTTGAGATTATTACAAAAAAGGAGAGAGGCTGAACTCAACTTCAGTGAAACAAGGGGCAGGAGGATTTTTAAGGGCTGAGGTGACTTAGTGGAAAAGTCCTGAAGGACACTGTGGGGAGGTGGTCAATGTGATTAGGACATCTCTATTTGCAAATTGGCACTTAGGAAGTTAGGTTTCTACCCTCCCACAGAGACTGGGAGAGAGGGGTGCTATCTTTCTTGATGATTGTATTTGAAAAGGATGGCTCCTGGGTCCTTGACAAAGACATGTCTGGGTTGCAAAAGTGGCAAGAGACTAGGAAAAGATTTACATCTCCAAGAGGCAGAGAAAGTACAATTCCAAGTTGTATAAGTAAGTGTTCTGAGAAAAGGAAGGCCAGGGAAATACTTGAGAAAATCCTGTCTAAAGTTTAGTTAAGCTAAGGAGAATCCTTAAGGCTGTCTTGGTGTAAAGCCATATTGATCTGGAGGGGAAAAAAAAAAAAAACCATCAAGGGTCTAGGGACTAACCTTAAAAGATTTAAACTCCCAGTTTCCATGAATTCCTGGGCCCTCAAACTCACAGGTTTGCTCTTATTCTCTCCAGCAGGCTTAGAGTCAGAAGGATAAGGGTAAGAAAAACTACAGTGAGTCCCTTAGTTCTTTATTCATTTTTTCTGCTATATCACTTGTTTATTTCACATGGCAATTTCTGCTTCTGTCCTGGCAATCCCATCCTGTGAGCCAGTGAAGTAAGGATGATGATCATAGCTTTCTTAATTATTCTTCTTCCCCAATAATCAAGATCTTTGGCTTGAATCATCTCCCAGGAACCTGACACACAAGCCCTAGGGCCTGGGCCAAACATTGGAAACTAGCAACTTAACACTGTAGATCTTTCTTCAGAAGACACTTATAGCTAACATTCCTGAAAATCCATCAGTGCCCTCCCACCTGTTTCACATCCACTAACTCCATCTCCTTTCTCAATGCACTACTCAGCTACCAAGTCTCCTTTCATCTGCCAGCTCTGCTGTCACCTTTGTAAAAAGACACGAAGGACCTTCACCAAATCTGTAAGTAGAGACTTTTTATTTTGCTATCCATATCACCCTCAGTCTTCATATGGAATTCACCACTCGCTTCATAAGCAGCTCTTCTTTGAAGCTTTCTCAGTGCTTGGATTCTATGGCAATGCCCTTTTCTCTTCTGATTTCTCTAATGTTTCTTTTTCTCTCTCTCTCCTGGGCCCCACTTCCTGTGTTGGTGCCCTGAAGGTAGGATCTCTCCTCCTTCCTCTGGTCTCGATCCATTACTTCCTGTTGGGTCAATTCATCTACTTCCATAGGTCCAGCCACAACCTTAATCTTGATGACTATAACAACTGCCTGTGTAATGATGATTGAAATCACTACTTTCATACTTTTCAGTTTCTATCATTCCCACTAAGCCCCAGATTAAATGTTTCAACTGTCTGTTACACAAAGAGAACCTAGAGTTCTGCTAACATCTCAAACTGAACATGCTTAAAGTGCAGTGACATCATCCCTACCTCTGCCTGCCAGTCTCTCACCTTATAGTCTTCCCTTGTCTCACTTAACATTTTATTTAAATTTGACTGATGGAGCTTCAGCTGACCTTCAGCTCTCACCCATCTGGACCATTCCAGCCCTGCTTGATGATGCTCTGTGGTCTTACCCTTGGCACTGGAAATTGTTCTCATGCTGAACATTTATACTCACCTGTTGAAATTTTTCATTTTATCCCCTTTTCAATTTAAATGTGATCTCATTCTGTGAGCATTTCCCCATTTCTTGGACTTTAATTAATTTCTTCTCATCCCATTATTGTGACTATTCTTTATAACATCACTAAACTCTGCTTAGTATTATAGTTTATGTGTGTATGACTTTCTCTTTCACTAAATGGAAAATTCTTTGACAGCAATTATTGTATCCTATTTTCCCTTTTATTCCCAAAATTGCCTTTCACAGTGTAGGTCTTCAGGGCATGTGTGTTAAGTGGAAATGTTTCATTTCATAAATATGAAGTATTTCCATATGCAATCTAAACATATCTGGGATCCTCATGGAATCCTAAATGAGTTGTTGATAGATCTTAGAGAGCTGAAAATTGAACGGATATAGCAGATAAACTGGTGAGGTGGGGGTTGGAGGGGTGGTAATTATATGTGAGTGCATTTCCTGATATTTTACACCTCTCATATTCAGTGGATGATAGTAACAATATTTATTTATTTATTTTTATTGGAGGATAGTTGATTTACAATGTTGTGTTAATTTCTGCTACACAGCAGTGTGACTCAGGTATACACATATACAATCTTTTTAATATTCTTTTCCATTATGATTTATCCCAGGATATTGAATATAATTCCCTTGTGCTATACAGTAGGACCTCATTGTTTATCAGTACTTTATTTTATGTTTCATGTTTTGAAGCCTTGAGAGAGGGGAGATGGGAAAAGCACCATGTGATATTTCCTAGTGACAGGAAAAGATCTGGCTCTCTTTGAATTTGTCTTCAAACCCCATTTAAAATCTGTAGCCAATGTACTGACAATTGCAAGATCTCTATGTAAATGCTTTAACCAGTGTCTCTAAGTAGATGTAACTATTAGGATCCTCTCTCTATTTTCATGTGGAAATATGTGGCAGAGAAGGAAGCTTGCAAAGAAATGTCAGAAATTTCTTGTGAAGATAAGCAGACTTGAGCAATGTTCAAGCACTTTGGGTTGGCTTACTCCAACCTGGCTGGATCACACAGAGACAGCGTCATAACCTACTGAAGGAATGGGCTGAATAAGAGTGGAATACTGTCATAGAGTGGCTCCCAAGGGTTCTATTGATGTTCCTGTAGGAAACCTGCCAGAGTCACATTACATTCTGAGAGCCACACAGTCTTCCGACTTTGGGAAAAATTGTAAATACAAATACTAGTCAACCTCAGCAGCTAAAACTTATGATTCGTGTCTAAGAAAAAGTTTAGCACTAAGGCAAATAATATCATTCCCATCGAAACAGGATTTAGTTGATAGTTTAGCATCTACAATCAATCAGATACTTTATCTACATTTATGTCTTATTTTCATAGCAGCACAGCAAAGTAAGTATAATTATCTCTATTTTAATTTTGAAGAAACTAAGGCTCACAGAAGGAAAAAATTAATAGAAGATAAGCTTGAATTCAGGTCTCTGCAGAATATGAACTCTTTTGACAATATTTTGCTGTTTCTCTGTTATAATTAAAGTGTACCAGAATATTAAAGAATTACATTCAATGTAAGATTTTGAACTTACTCGCCACTTCAAGCCTTCTATTTTTTATAGCTTTAAAAGACAGATATATATTTTAAGTTTTGAGAAAGTAATGCACTAGGAATTGGCAAGGTTAGGATAACTGCCTTGTTTTCTGGCCAGATATCTCTTGGACTTTCACTCTGAGGTATACATGTTGGCAAGGAGAGACTCAGACTTGTTCAACCTATAAGGCCCAGGATATAATGATCAGGTTATTTACTTTGTTTAATTTCATTATTTCTCTTTCCAGAAATGGAAACATCAGCGTTTCCATTAGCCCCACCTGTGTCAGTTCTACCTCTAATTGACATTAGCAGAGTCATGAATTTTGTCTTTTTCTGTTTTGTGTGACAACCCTTGAACCATCAAAAACCATGCCTTTAGGAGTCTCAACCACCGAAGGGTCTGGAAATAGTATGCTAATTCTTTACCCAGTCCCCAGTCCTTGTCCGTAGTGTCTGTAAAACTATTAGCCTACAGAGTATCTAATGTATCACCGCCAGACATGACTAGGTTTCCTAACATCCCCTTCTTTCTGGGTCTCCTTATGACCTCTCCCTCTCTACTGTACAGTTGCTATGCTTCTTGCCATCTTTTCCTTGAAACTTAGTCTTTTTACAAGATCTCCTGTGATCCCCTCAATGATATGATTCAAGATTGATATTCTCACCTGGAAATTAAAAATTGGCAACCTTCAGAGTCATTTTTTGTAAGTAAACTAACTTGACTTACCACACCTATCACAATGTTTTGGATACTGAAAACGCTGACATTGAACCACACTACATATGAATTTGCCTCCCAAATTACATGGACTTGTGACTGTAGAAGGGCAGAAATTTGTCTCTCCTACATAAGTCCTATAATACTGATTTTTTACCACCTACAAATTTTCTACTAATAACAAGTTTTCTGATTTTCTCTCTTTCCATCTTTCATATGCATGCATGCTAAGTCACTTCAGTTGTGTCTGACTCTCTGCAACATTATAGACTGTAGCCCTCCAGGCTCCTCTGTTTGTGGGATTCTGCAGGCAAGAATACTGAAGTAGGTTGCTATGCCCTCCTTCAGGGGATCTTCCCAACCCAGGAACTGAACCCAAGTCTTTTACATCTCCTGGACTGGCAAGCAGGTTCTTTACCACTAACACCACCTGAGTATTATCTTGATGAGACTGACTGTATACACACTCACATATACATATGTTAAATGGTTTTCACTTACTTTAAACTGTTTTATAATGTGTTATAATTCTATTCTAGTATTTATTTTCATTTTTCATGAACTTGTTAAAAAAGATTTTTTTAAAGAACTCAGTTTTTGCAATGCATGAAATGCTTACTTCATTTCATGCATTCATTATCAACTGAACAAGATTCAATGCAATCCCTATCAAGCTACCAGCAGTATTTTTCACAGAGATAGAACAAATAATTTCACAATTTGTATGGAAATACAAGAAACCTCGAATAGCCAAAGCAATCTTGAGAAAGAAGAATGGAACTGAAGAAATCAACCTGCCTGACTTCAGGCTCTACTACAAAGCCACAGTCATCAAGACAGTATGGTACTGGCACAAAGACAGGAATATAGATGAATGGAACAAAATAGAAAGCCCAGAGATAAATCCACACACCTATGGACACCTTATCCAGGAGGGGTTTCAGGACTGAGAACTCATGTACACCCGTGGTGGATTCATGTTGATGTATGGCAAAACCAATACAGTATTGTAAAGTAAAATAAAGTAAAATTAAAAATGAATAAATAGAGAATACAAAGACAAATAGGTGAATTAGGATAATCTAAAGTTCCCAACTCCTCTCCCCTTATTTTGGCATTGGCCAATTAAATAATTTCATAAAAGTTTTACAATAACATGTTGTTCTTGGATTAAAATGATTAGTCCTCTAGCACTACAAAAATTAGACTTTTGTTCATAAAAGCAAAATATAGAGAATACAAGGAAAACAATGCTCAGAGTGAAGGTGCTGATGAATAACATTTTTTAAATAGAAAAGGGAGGGAGTTCCCAGCATCATTTAACTGAAGTAAAATTAAAATATTTGAAGTCTTTGAACAATGACAGTTTCAAAGTTAGAAATTAGTTAGGCTGGATTTAGTTAGACTGGATCCAGTTTAGTTAGACTAGATTTTTAACTAAATTTCAGAAAGAGCCAGTACAAATAGCAAGTAGGTGCCTGGGAGAGAAGTGTCCTTGAAAGCGGCCCTTGGATCACATGGACTTGATTACAATCCAAACTTGTCAAAACTTGTGAGACCACAAGGAGGCTTATGTTTTTCACAATGCCTGGAACATATTAGACGAACAGTAAACCCTGTCCAATCCCTCCTTTATCCTTTTGCTTCCTGCCGTGGTGTGTGTGTGTGCGCATGGGTGGGGGGTGGACATTCCGCAGTACTGCAGTATATGGAAAGCCTTCCTTTAGTTTCTTGCTTTTGTTTTGCTCTAAAAATCCAATTTCTACGTTAATATGGGAGTCTCCACTGGTGATAAAACTCTCCTTCAAAGAATAAGCAGGCTTTCTGAGAGAGCTGACACTGTAAAATGCAGATCAACAATCACAGGAACAAAAAACACCCCAGAAATCATACAAATTGTAAGGAAATGTTGTAAATAGAAAGAGATGACTTCATTAGACAGTACTGGAAGTATTCATTTTTCAGAAATTTAGCTCTCCATAATTCTTTTATTTCTTTCACAAATTGGATAATTAATGTGAGTTAGTCAAAATCCTCTATGGTTACAATCTCTGTGATTCTTTAATATTATAACTCTATGGGCTCATTTCTCATTTTCCTCCATACCTCATTTAAGGCTTGAAGTCAGTGGGAATTACCCCAGGCAAGATGAATTAAAGACTATCTGCCTAATCACTTAAGGCAGACTGTCAATTTTTAGAAATTATTAAGTACATCTACACAGTCATATGAAAATGTGGGTTTTCATAAAAACCCACACTTTTATATTTCTAATATAGACGGGGAAATTCTCTTTTTTAAAACTTAAAGCCACAAAGGATCATAGAATTTTGAAATAAGAGTCTTAAGGAATATTTATTTCTCATTTGTTCAAAAAATAGTCTATTGAGAATTTTAGGGGCCAAAAATATAACCCATTTGTCAAGTTATTTAATCTTTCTGGGTCTCAGTTTCTTGGTTGGTTGGGTAAGAAAGGTGAACAAGATGAAGCCTGTGTACCTCTAAGCTGCAACATCCCACAGTTCTGGGCTGGCAACTTGTCAAAAGTTACCTAGCTAATTAGTGGCACAATCAAGAGTACACTCTAGAAGCTAGAATTTCCTAGTTAACTCCTATCATGTCCTTTGCACCGTAACATATTAAGTTCTTCGATTTAAAAAAAAGATATTTCTTAAATCCTGAAAATGCTTCCCTATGTTTATAAAAGGTCACTTCTGGCCCTGCAATGCCTCTTGGATAGTTACATATGAATTCTATTAGTTAAGTAGGAAAATACTATGTGTTATATCTAAAAATTCAAAATCTAAACTAATACCAGGTTCTTCTATGTATGACCTGCATTTCCTTTCCTTATCTTGTTTTTTACAAATGACATATCATTTTGATATCACTTGTATATTTCAACCCTTAGAATACAAGCCTAGTTGGGTCTAAGGTTCTCAACTGTCTCAGGGTGATTCAGGACCCAGATCAGGTGGCACTCCGTGACAAAACATCAAACTCATGTCCGTATTTATATAAAGGTGACAGCTTGTTAATGAACATGAAAAACTACCTTGAAAACTCTCCTCAGTGTACTCTGAGCCACGTGCCACGAACTTGCCTTGGGGGTAGTGGGTCCCCTTTTTGTCTGATTGTGTGGAGGAGATCATCAAGTCTTCTAGCACCATCCTGCCAGGGAAGGGTTATCCCCTACATGAGTTGCCTGAATGAGCTGTTACATTGATGTCAACAACAGAGTCAACCACATATGACGAGTCAGTAACCAAACTCATCACACATTAAGGACAAGTCCTCCTGCCAGCATCATTGTATCCCCCATAGTGACTCTCAGACCCAATACAGACTTACACACGAGGCAGTAGAGTACTGAGTTTGACCTCTGGAGGTAGACCATCATTGTTCAGTCACTATGTCTGACTTTTTGAGACCCCATGAACTGCAGCACACCATCCTCCTCTGTCCCACTTTCTCCTGGAGTTTGCTCACATTTATGTCCATTGAGGCAGTGATGCTATCAAATCATCTCATCCTGCTTGGCTTAAATCCTGAATCTCTCACTGGTTGAGTGTCCTTGGAAGCAGCTTTGATCATGTTTTTTTTCTTTTCCCAACTTTACTGAAATAGAATTGTGTATCTTTAATGAGTAAGGTGTGCTGATAGGATCACTGCCTTAGTGTTACTAGCACCTCCCTCGTGTCTCATAATTACCATTTCTTTTTTTGTAGTGAGAACATATAAGATTTACTTTTACTTTAGCAACTCCCATAATCTTTTAGGACATTCATTTCTGTATATGTAAAATCGCAACATCAGAATCCACCGCATAGGGTTGTATAAATGAAAGGATTTTGTTTTTGTTCTAAACAGGCCATGTTAGCTTTTATTATTAAGGTTTTTCTCTAATGAATATTTTTCCATTTTAGTTGTGTGTGCATGCTCAGTCATGTCTGAATCTTTGCAATCCCATGGACTGTAGCCTGTCAAGTTACCATGTCCATGGAATTTTCCAGGCAAGAATACTGGAGTGGGTTGCCAGTTCCTCCTCCAGTGGATCTTCCCAACCCAGGGATTAAACCCTGGAATTCATTCCCTGTGTTGGCAGGCAGACTTTTTACCACTGAGCCACCTGGGAAGCCCCAACCAAAACTAAAACCATTGAGGATAATGTTTGCTGTGGGTTTGTCATATATAGCTTTTATTATGTTGAGGTATGTTCCTTCTATTCCTGCTTTCTGGAGAGTTTTTATCATAAATGAACGTTGAATTTTTTTTGAAGGCCTTCTCTGCACCTATTGAGATAATCATATGGCTTTTATTTTTCAACTTGTTAATGTGGTGAATTACATTGATTGATTTGTGGATATTGAAGAATCCTTGCATCCCTGGGATAAATCCCACTTGGTCATGGTGTATGATCTTTTTAATGTGTTGTTGGATTCTGATTGCTAGAATTTTGTTAAGGATTTTTGCATCTATGTTCATTAGTGATATTAGCCTGTAGTTTTCTTTTTTTGTGGTGTCTTTGTCAGGTTTTGGTATTGGAGTGATGATGGCCTCATAGAATGAGTTTGGAAGTTTACCTTCCTCTGCATTTTCCTGAAAGAGTTTGAGTAGAATAGGTATTAGCTCTTCTCAAAATTTTTGGTAGAATTCAGCTGTGAAGCCGTCTGGACCTGGGCTTTTGTTTGCTGGAAGGTTTCTGATTACAGTTTCAATTTCCGTGCTTGTGATGGGTCTGTTAAGATTTTCTATTTCTTCCTGATTCAGTTTTGGAAAGTTGTACTTTTCTAAGAATTTGTCCATTTCTTCCATGTTGTCCACTTAAAGTCAGGAATAAGACAAGGGTGCCCACTTTCACCACTACTATTCAATATAGTTCTGGAAGTTTTGGCCACAGAAATCAGAGCGGAAAAAGAAATAAAAGGAATCCAGATTGGAAAAGAAGAAGTAAAACTCTCACTTTTTGCAGATGACATGATCCTCTACATAGAAAACCCTAAAGACTCCACCAGAAAATTACTAGAGCTAATCAATGAATATAGTAAAGTTGCAGGATATAAAATCAATACACAGAAATCCCTTGCATTCCTATACACTAATAATGAGAAAGTAGAAAAAGAAATTAAGGAATCAATTCCATTCACCATTGCAACGAAAAGAATAAAATACTTAGGAATATACCTACCTAAAGAAACTAAAGACCTATATATAGAAAATTATAAAACACTGATGAAAGAAATCAAAGAGGACACTAATAGATGGAGAAAAATTTATGCTTTCAAAGAACCAGCTTTTGGCTTTGTTGATTTTTGCTATGATCTCGTTTGTTTCTTTTGCATTTATTTCTGCCCTAATTTTTAAGATTTCTTTCCTTCTACTAACCCTGGGGTTCTCCATTTCTTCCTTTTCTAGTTGCTTTAGGTTTAGAGTTAGGTTATTTATTTGACTTTTTTCTTGTTTCTTGAGGTATGCCTGTATTGCTATGAACTTTCCCCTTAGCACTGCTTTTATAGTGTCCCACAGGTTCTAAAACCTTTTTTAGAAAGGTTCTGAACCTTTCTGTTCATTCCCTTTGAAAATTTTCTTTGAATCATGTCCTGTGTGTACTTTATTTTTTAGCAGTGCCTGTTTTTTCTTCTGCTTCCATTTGGTCTTCATTTCAGTGGTGTTTATTTTTCTTTTACTTCTCTGACCTATCAATTCATCTTTAATTTCTTCTTCTTTTTTTTTTTTTTGCTATAGTTTTGTCAAATTTCTGTATCTCTGCTTTATTTGTCTTGTGTCATAGAGGTAATTAAAATTTAAATTTATAGCTAACTATTTAACTATGATTTTCATCTGCTTCATGGGTAGTTTTTTTCATGTGTGTTTTTCCTTTTGATTTCTACTTTTATTTCCTTCTTTATATTTGTAACATTGATTTTAAAAAAGTAGCTATTCATCATTCAATGAGGAAAATTTTTCTTAAGACTACTTTTTGCAAAAGATCACCTCAGAGAGGCTTATTATTCTAAACTAACACCATTATCTTTATGACACTATTTCTTCAAAATTATTATTTTATTTTTATTGATGTATGGTTGATTTACAATATTGTGTTTTAGGTACATAGCATAATGATCTAGTGTATTTGCAGATTGTATTCCATTATAAGTTATTATAAGATAATGAGTATAATTCCCTGTGCTGTATAGTAATCCTTGTTGCTTAATCTCATTAGTATATAATAGTTTTTACCTATTAATCTCATACCCCTAATTTGCCCCTCTCAACCTTTCTCTCTCCTCTTTGTCACTGCAGATTTGTTTTCCAAACATTGGTATTTATGAGTTTATTTTGTATATACAGTACATTCGTTATTTTTTTACATATAAGTAATATTATATAGCATTTATCTTTCTCTTTCTGGCTTATTTCACTGAGCAGAATATTCTCTAGGTCCATCCACATTGCTGCAAATGGTAGTATTTCATCCTTCTCTATGGTTGAGTAATACCCCATTATGAGAGTATGCGTGTGGTGTGTAATGTATCACATTTTCTGTTTTTTATTTTATTTTCTGCCTGCCCTGGGACTTAGTTGTGGCATGTGGACTTCCTCTAGTTGCAGCAGGTGGGGGCTGCTCTTTAGTTATGGTGCACAGGCATCTCACTGAAGTGGCTTTCCTTGTTATGGAGCACAGGCTTCAGAAGTTGTGGCATACAGGCTTAGTTGCTTCACGGCACATGGGATCGTCCCAGACAAGGGTAAATCCATGTCCCCTGCACTGACAGGTGGATTTTTAACCACTGGACCAACAGGGAAGTTCCGTATATCACATTTTCTTAATCCAGTTGTCTACTGATGGGCACTTGAGTTGCTTCTGTGTCTTTGGCTATTGTAAATATTGCTGCTGTGATCATTGGGGTACATGTATCTTTTCTGTGGAATTTATGGATCACATGGTAGTTCTATTTTTAGTTTTTCCAAGGCACCTCCATACTGTTTTCCATAGTGATATAGTTATGTTCACACCAACAGTATACAAGGCTTCCCTTTTCTCCACATTCTACTCCAACATTTGTTTCTTGTAGACTTTTTTTATTGTTAATATTTATTAATTTATTTGACTGTGCTGGGTCTTAGTGGTGGCAGACAAGATCTTCCATCTTCTTTGTGATATGTGGGATCTTCAGCTGCAGCCTGCAAGATCGAGTTCCTTGACCAGAGATAAAACCCAGGACTGCTGCCCTGGAGTTTGGAGTCTTAGCTGCTGGACCAGCAGAGAAGTCCCCTATTTGTAGACTTTTTGACGATAGTTGTCAAAAAGTGTTGTGAGGCGTGAGGTGAAGTGTGTGTGAGGTGTGAGGTGAAGGCTTCATTTTGGTTTTGATCTCCATTTCTCTAATAATTACTGGTGCTGAATATCTGTTCATATGCCTATAAACCATCTGCATGTCTTCTTTGGAAAGATGTCTATTCAAATTTTCTGCAAATTTTTTGTTTGGATTGTTTGGTTTTTTGATACTGAGTTGTATGAGCTGTTTGTATGTTTTGGATATTAACCCTTTGTCATATGCATCATTTGCAAATATTTTATCCTGTTTCATAGGTTGTCTTTTCGTTTTGTCAGTGGTTTCCTTTGCCGTGCAAAACCTTTTAAGTTTAATTAGGTCCTTTTTGCTTTTTTTTTTGCTTTTATTTATTTTGCCTGAGGAGACTGGTCCAAGAAACTATTTCTACGATTTATGTCAAAGACTGGTTTGCCTGTTTTCTCTTCTAAGAGTTTTATGGTTTCATGTTTGTGACGTTACTTTTATGTGTAACTTATTTCTTTTGGTTGTAGTACCCGAGCAGAAGAAATCCACATAGCAGGGAAACTAATGATGCAGAGATTCTCAGTCTTCTCCTAGCTTCTCTCTACTTCTCCCATCTGGAGTTTCATCATTGAGCCTCGCCTCCCCTGCTTCTCCTTGCAGCCAGACTGGACCCAGGGATATTCTGGCTGCCAGTCTCTCCAGCCTGTTGTGTTGATTTAAAGAAGGGATTCTTGACCTGGTAATGCAAGTGTTCTCCTCACCTTGGAAATTCATCCTACTGTTTTGTTTCCCTGAGATGTGAAGCCAAAAATATTTTTCTAGATACACTCCTTTAGATCTTGTTGGGCGGTTGTGGTAAAGAACCCACCTGCCAATACAGGAGATGTAAGAGACAAGGGTTCTATCTTTGGGTCAGAAAGATCCCTTGGAGGAGGAAGTGATAACCCACTCCAGTATTCTTGCCTGGGAAATACCATGAACAGAGGAGCATGGAAGGTTACAGTCTTGGGGTTGCAAAGAGTCAGACATGACTAAAAACTTAGCACAGTTATCTTTGTTTTGCCTAGTGTTCAAATTGATTAATAACCATGTGTTAAATTTTTGAATCTGTGCGCCACTGAACTCAGTATAATATACATTGCTTAAGTAATTATTAAGTGATTTATATATAGATGTATTTCTGTCTGGTTAATAATCAGATCAGATCAGTATTTCTGTCTGGTTAATAATGTATATACATGGTTAAAAATAATCGACAAACACATTTTTAAATATATTTTAGTTTTGGCTGTACTACCTTTGTTGCCACGTGTGGGCTTCCTCTAGTTGTGGAGAGTGGGGCTCCTCTCTGGCTGTGGTGCTCAGGGCTTCTTGCTGTAGTGGCTTCTCTTGTTACCAAGTACAGTCTCCAGGGTGTGTGGGCTTTGGTAGTTGTGGCAGTTGGTCTCAGTCGTTGTGGTGCATGGGCTTAGTTGTTTCATAGCATGTGAGATCTTTCCTGACCAGCAACCAAACCTTTGTGCCCTGCGTTGGCAAGTGATGCTTAACCCCTGGACCACCAGGGAAGCCCCACAAAATTATTAATATATGAAATTTTGGACTTCCCTGGTGGTCAGTGGTTAAAATTCCACAATTCCACTGCAGAGGACATGAGTTCAATGCTAGGTTGGGAATCTGTACTTTGATCATGTGGCCAAAAAATAAAGAAATTTCTAGTATATACTTGAAGAGGAAGATTTGCTGTAAATGTCATTTACTTATTCACATCTGATGAGATGTAAGACATATGTCATTGAACGAATTATTAGGCTTAGCATTGTACAGCATCATTGGTACCTTCATAATTAGTTAATGCTCTTTGTATAGATGATGTTCTGAAATAAACTGCATTTCATTTCTTCTGGAAATTCTGGAGAGCAAGTTGTTTTAATTATTTGTCTGCATGGCGGAAGAGAAGACTTTGTGGTATTTAAGGCTTTTACCAAAAGTATCAGAAATGACTTCATAGTCATTTGTACTCTTTAAAAGTATCACTTGACAGTGTAACTTCTCCCATTGTTTCTTTGCTAAAGTTGAAGAGCTTTTTGTTATATTACCCATTTAGATATATTGCTTTTGTAGTGTTACAGTCCCCTCTTCTTTGGCTGAATATAGATGGAATTTTTGCATCAGTGGACAAAAATATTGAAACACCTGGTGGTTTTACTATAAGAAGTTTCTTTGTTAAATTATTTTAATATTAGGGTATATCACCATGCCTATCATCTCAATATGATAAGTAGGTAAAAGTTTGAATGAACTTAGAAGAATCGGTATAAAATGCTGAAGAAAAAAGTAACCAAAATTTACCTATTATTTTCATACAACCAGAGTCATCTAATTCATGAGAATTGAAAATTTGACCTTCTAAATAGTATTAATTTGTGTTGTAGAATAACTTCATTGTTTTGCTCCCTCCCCAAACAATGAGGGCTCTATAACAATATCTATAGAGAAACTTGACTATGTTAAAAAGCATTATTAATCAACACAATGGTGTAAAGCATTTATCCTTTTTTTCCTTCTCAAAGGGATCTTCCCAACACAGGGACTGAACCCACATCTCCTTTGTCTCCTACACTGCAGGCAGATTCTTTACCACTGAGCCATCAGGGAAGCCCAGTTATCTTTCAGTGAAAAATACATTTAAAAAAAGCATTATTGTTGCATACATCAACAGGTATACATTTTGCATAAGCAGAAATAAACAAATGAGACTACATTAAAGTGAAAAGCTTTTATACAGCAAAGGAAACAATCAACAAAATGAAAAAGCAACCTACCAAGTGGGAATAAATTTTTACAAATCATATATCAGATATGGGGTAGTACCCCCCAAATATTAGGAATTTGTTGTTGTTATTCAGTCACTCAGTCACATCTGACTCTGCAACTGATGGACTGCAGCACAACAGGCTTCCCTATCCTTCACCATCTCCTGGAGCTTGGTCAAACAAAGGTCCATTTAAGTCAGTGATGCCGTCCAACCATCTCATCCTCTGTCATCCCCTTCTCCTCCTGCTTTCAATGTTTCCCAGCATAGGGTCTTTTCTAATGAGTCAGCCCTTCGCATGAGGTGGCCAAAGTATTGGAGCTTCAACTTCAGCATCACTCCTTCCAATGAATATTCAGGATTGATTTCCTTTAGGATTGACTAGTTGGATCTCCTTGCAGCCCAAGAGACTCTCAAGAGTCTTCTTCAACACCACAATTCAAAAGCATCAATTCTTCAGTGCTCAACTTTCTTTATCATGCAACTCTCACATATATACATGACTACTGGAAAAACCGTTGCTTTGAGTAGATGGACCTTTGTTGCCAAAGTAATGTCTCTGCTTTTTAATATGCTATCTAGATTGGTCATAACTTTTCTTCCAAGGAGCAAGCGTCATGGCTGCAATCACCATCTGCAGTGATTTTGGAGCCCAAGAAAATAAAGTCTGTCATCATTTCCTTTGTTTCCCCATCTATTTGCCATGAAGTTATGGGACCAGATGCCATGATCTTTGGTTTTTGAATGCTGTTTTAAGCCAGCTTTTTCACTCTCCTCTTTCACCTTCATCAAGAGGCTCTTTAGTTCCTTTTTACTTTCTGCTATAAGAGTGGAATCATCTGCATATCTGAGGTGATTGATATTTCTCCCTGCAATCTTGATTCCAGCTTGTGCTTCATCCAGCCCTGCATTCCCCATGATGTACATTCATACAACTCAAAAAATAAATAATCCCATTAAAAAAGTCAAAGGACCTGAATAGGCATTTTTCTAAAGAAGACATACAGATAGAGAACAAGTACATGGAAAGATGCTCAGCATCACCAGTCATTAGGGAAATGCAAATGTAAAATCTCAATAAGCCATCACTTTCTACCTTTAGGAAGACTTTTATTAAAAAGACAATAAATAACAAGTGTTGGTGACAATACGCAGAAAAGGAAATCCTAGTCCACTGTTCGTGAGAATATAAATAGCTATAGCCATTGTGGAAAACAGTATGGAATTTCCTAAGAAAATTAAAAATAGAACTTCCATGTGATCCAGCAGTCCCACTTCTTGGTATATATCGAAGGAAATGAAATCACTACCTGGAACACATATTTGTGACCCCATGTTCATTTCAACATTATTCACAGTAGCCAAGATGTATAAACAACCTAAGTGTTTGTTAATAGATGAATGGGTAAAATTGTAATAATGGGAGTTGCTGGTGAAAGGGTACAAGGTTTCAGTTGTAAGATGAATAAATTCTGGAATCTAGTGTATAGCATGGTGTCTACAGTTAGCAGTACTACACTGTATATTTGAAAGTTGCTAAGAGAGTGAATCTTAAGATTCTTTACCATCTGAGCCACGGGGGAAGTCCCATCGTACTCAGCACAGATACAAAAATGGTAACTGTATATGATGATAGATATGTTAACTAACCTTATGGTAATCATTTCAAAATATATGTGTATATCAGATCATCACACCATACATTTGTATATGTATATATACACACACACACACCTGGGAAGTGCAATAAGGCTGTATTACTTCATTGGTAAATTTTAGCATGAAAAGGAATTTTACTCAAATGGTTCAATTTAAGAGGTTTTAATGAGGGGACTCATAGGAGTTGTGGGTAAGGTTAAAGAGCCATCAATTAGTTTGAACCCCTAAGAAACCAGCAATAAATTGTAAGCAGCCAGCCGTGCTCACTCCCATGTCTGAGAACACAAAGGAAGAAGATAGTATTATGGGAGCTCAGTGAGCACTGAAGCTAATGAGGATGGGGCACAGGCAGAACCTGATGTTCCGGAGGGACCCAGTCATTTCTAGACTTTCTGTTCTAGAATTTCTAGACTTAACTGTTCCCATTATCTCCAACTGATACCCCCATACCGTAATCAGTGCAACTTTGGACTTTGGGGAACTCCTGGAAATTTTGTATAGAATATAATATTTTGATCTCTATTTACCTTTTGCCTCTAAAGTTCCATTTTGGGTAACTTTCATGTTACACATACATATCCATTCATCCATCTCTCTCTCTCATTCTGTACATGTGCACACACACTTCATAGCAAGTAAAATGAAAATTAACATAAATTTCAAATCACTAATTAAAAACAGTGATTTATTCTCAGTGGTAAAGAATCTGCGTGCAGTACAGGAGATGTAGGAGACAGGTTTTTGATCCCTGGATTCGAAAAATCTCTTGGAGGAGGCAATGTCAACTTACTCCAGTATTCTTGCCTGGAGAATCCCTTGGACAGAGGAGCCTGGTGGGCGACAGTCCTTAGGATCCCTAAGAGTCAGACGCTACTAAGCGACTGAGCATGCCCACATACACATGATGGTGAGAGTTTAAAACAATAAAAGAAATTTAAGTTATTGGAACTATGAAGGCTAAGTATTTGTTGGATTTTCAGGTTTTCTCTCAACTGAGTTTTGCAACACAGTTACCCTAAATTTTGTGTTGGGTTAGCCAAAAAGTTCATTCAGGGTTTTCTTTTATGGGGAACCAATATTAGAAAGTTTACAAGGTGCAGTACTGCACTTTATTTTATCCAAAGATTATATTATGGGAATTTTCAAATGTATTAAAAAACAGAGAGAGTATTTTAAGGAACTTACATGTAGTTATCACCCAATTTTAATAATTAAGAACATTTTGCCAGGTATTGATTGTTCTTTTCTGCCTTCTATACCTACAAGCATACTTTTCTTTTTCTGGAGTATTTTAAAGTAACTATTTATATAATATATATAAAAGATATTGTATTATAATGTTTTATAATATAAGATGTTGTATTGTACCCATAAAAACTTCAGTTTAATTTCTAACAAATAAGGACTTAAAAAAGACATTGTCTTTATCACATCTAATAATGTAAAGGTAATTAATTCCTCATTACAGATATTCCTTGATTTTAGATGGTTAAGTTTATGATTTTTTCAACTTTATGATGGTGTGAAGATTTTATCTGAGAGGCTAGTGATATGCTGTACCATGCTGCTGCTGCTGCTGCTAAGTCACTTCAGTCGTGTCCGACTGTGCGACCCCATAGATGGCAGCCCATCAGGCTCCCCCGTCCCTGGGATTCTCCAGGCAAGAACACTGGAGGGGTTGCCATTTCCTTCTCCAATGCATGAAAGTGAAAAGTGAAAGTGAAGTTGCTCAGTCGTGTCCGACTCTTAGCAACCCCATGGACTGCAGCCTACTAGGCTCCTCCACCCATGGGATTTTCCAGGCAAGAGTACTGGAGTGGGGTGCCATTGCCTTCTCCGATGCTGTACCATACTCTCCTGCAGTGCTGGGCTCCGACTATTGCTGCTGCAGCTCCTGAAAGTGAAAGTCGCTAACTCTGTCCAACTCCTTGCGACCCCATGGACTATACATACAGTCCATGGAATTCTCCAGGCCAGAATACTGGAGTGGGTAGCCTTTCCCTTCTCCAGAAGATCTTCCCAACCCAAGGACCGAACTCAGGTCTCCTGCATTGCAGGCAGGTTCTTTACCAATTGAGTTATGCAGCCCCTAATCAGCCACATAATCACAGGGGTACTCAACTGATGCACTTCCAACCACCTGTACCTATACACCCTCCTGTTTTCAGTAGGGTATTCAATAAATTGTGTGAGATATCGAGTACTTTATCATAAATTAGGCTTTGTGTTAACTGATTTTGCTGTAATAAAGGGTAATGTGTGTTCTGAACATGTTTAATTTTGTAGATTAGATGTTTCATGGTAATACATTTTCAACTTACCATAAGTTTATTGAGATTCAATTCCAGCAATATAAGTTGAGGAAGATCTGTATAGATATAATAATTTCCCCACTTATCATAAAATTTCTTTGTACTGTTGACTTTGTTTTGAATTGTTTTTAGACAAGGGCCATATACTGCATTTGGTTGACTCTTTTATTTTTTTAACCTTTTTATTTTATGTTGGAGTATAGCTGATTAACAATGCTGTGATGGTTTCAGGTGCACAGCAAAGGGACTCAGCCATACATATACATGTATCCATTCTCTCCCCCAAACTCCCTTCCCATCCAGGCTGCCACATGGTTCTTTCACTTTTAGATCAACAAATCATACAAATGTTTTAGTGTTTCCATTTGTATACTTGCATTATTAACTTTTAAATTTTTCCTTGGTTGACTTTCAGTTTATTTTTAATATAAGAAATTCTATGATGAATTTAAATATTCACTAGCACTTTGTATTTTTTTATGAATCCTCAAAATAACCTAATGGAATAAAGTAATACTTTAATGGCTGCTTTTCCAGAAATTATTTCTGTAGAGCCTACTATGATCCTGTGCATTTAATAACACTGGAGTGGATCAAAAGCAGCATATTCTTTGGTCATAGCTGGGCTCATGGTCAGTCTATTACACCCATTCTACCATTATGATAATGGGCGTATTCTTAAAATTCTTTGCAGTTGGGGGTGATAATATGAAGCCCAGTTCAAAAGAGGTACTCAAAATATTTAGTTTAATGATCAGGAATTACTTATTTAAATATCCATGAATAGATGAGTTATCTCTGGAGTCCTCAGGCTTTCGGAAGGACTGTGCACAGAAAAGTAGATGGAGGGCCAGAAGAGCATACTCTACCAGTGGAGGCATAGTAAGTGACACCCCCAAATTAAGTGAACACTCCACGTGTAAGTGTAGACTCAAAGGTTAGGCCTGATTAGTCTGTTATACAGAGAGGAATAGGGAATTTTTATCAGTAACACATCTTCTTTTTTTACTGAAAACCTAGTCTTGTGAGAATAGTGACAAAATGAGAAGAATGTTACGTTGATCAGTGTTACTGTTTTGGACTTCAGTTAAAACTGGTCACTGAGAGAGTAGTTGATCGCTTTCGGTCTTCTCCAAGGGGAGAAGCCACCAAATGAAGTGCAAAGTAAAACAGCCCTTTGGTTTGCAGAAGAAAAAGGCCACCATTTCTATTTGCTCATGAAGGCAGAAGCAGATGGCCAATTTTCTTCGGTAACCTGGTGTATGAATGGAAGGTGTAGGTGGTGTATATTTGGATCCTCTTGAGTTACATCTCAGTTCTGGATCTGTGATACCTTGTGTATATATATTCATCCCCTTTCCCACCTTCCCCCCTCCTTTTTTAAGACTTCTATCTTAAAACAGTAATTCTGAGATTTAGTTGGTTAACTTTCTGTTTATCATGGTAACTGAACTATATAGAAAGCAAACCACAGGTATTATTGAAAATAATTCAGTATCCATTCACTTGTAAGAGGAAATTCAGGACTAAAGTTAGGTTGAGTTAAATATGTGTCAAGGCTGTATATTGTCACCTTACTTATTTAACTTATAGGCAGAGTACATCAAGAAAAATGCTGGGCTGGATGAAACACAAACTTGGAATCAAGATTGCCGGGAAAAATATCAATAACCTCAGATACACAGGTGACACCACCCTTATGGCAGAAAGTGAAGAAGAACTAAAGAGCGTCTTGATGAAAATGAAAGAGGAGAGTGAAAAAGTTGGCTTAAAACTCAACATTCAGAAAATTAAGATCATGGCATCTGGTCCCATCACTTCATGGGAAATAGATGGGGAAACAGTGGAAACAGTGTCAGACTTTATTTTTTTGGGCTCCAAAATCACTGCAGATGGTGATTGCAGCCATGAATTAAAAGACGCTTACTCCTTGGAAGAAAAGTTATGACCAACCTAGAGAGCATATTCAAAAGCAGAGATATTATTTTGCCAACAAAGGTCCGTCTAGTCAAAGCTATGGTTTTTCCAGTAGTCAGATATGGATATGAGAGTTGGACTATAAAGAAAGCTGAGTGCCGCTGAATTGATGCTTTTGAAGTGTGGTGTTGAAGAAGACTCTTGAGAGTCCTTTGGACTGCAAGGAGATCCAGCTAGTCAATCCTAAAGGAAATCAGTCCTGAATACTCATTGGAAGGACTGATGCTGAAGCCGAAACTCCAGTACTCTGGCCACCTGATGCAAAGAACTGACTCAATGGAGAAGACCCTGATGCTGGGAAAGATTGAAGGAGGGAGGCGAAGGGACGACAGAGGATGAGATGGTTGGATGGCATCACTGACATGATGGACATGAGTTTGAGTAGGCTCTCGGAGTTGGTGATGGGCAGAGAAGCCTGGCGTGCTGCAGTCCATGGGGTCACAAAGTCGGACCGACTGAGTGACTGAATTGAAACTGAACTGAAGTATCTGGCAGAATCCAAAGGATTCATTTTTACTCATACTGGAAGGAAATTGTTCTTGGTTTGTTCCTGTACGTACATTTGTCTGTTGGTAAAGTAAGATTCCTTTTTGAAAGGGTGTGGTTTTGTATTGGGAAATCCGGAGCTGAGAAAGTACGATCTACTGCTCTGGGTCACACTGCCACCTGGGGGCTAATAAAAGTTTGCCATGGGTTACAGTCTGCCAGAAATCTTTGATACTGACCTTGGATCTTTTAAGACACATACCAAAACACTATTATCTGTTTGTGAGCTCCAAAATCACTGCAGATGGTGACTGCAGCCATGAAATTAAAAGGCGCTTACTCCTTGGAAGAAAAGTTATGACCAACCTAGATAGTATATTCAAAAGCAGAGACATTACTTTGCCGACTAAGGTCCGTCTAGTCAAGGCTATGGTTTTTCCTGTGGTCACGTATGGATGTGAGAGTTGGACTGTGAAGGAGGCTGAGCGCCAAAGAATTGATGCTTTTGAACTGTGGTGTTGGAGAAGACTCTTGAGAGTCCCTTGGACTGCAAGGAGATCCAACCAGTCCATTCTGAGGGAGATCAATCCTGGGATTTCTTTGGAAGGAATGATGCTAAAACTGAAGCTCCAGTACTTTGGCCACCTCATGCGAAGAGTTGACTCATTGGAAAAGACCCTGATGCTGGGAGGGATTGGGGGCAGGAGGAGAAAGGGACGACTGAGGATGAGATGGCTGGATGGCATCACGGACTCAATGGACATGAGTCTGAGTGAACTCCGGGAGTTGGTGATGGACAGGGAGGCCTGGTGTGCTGCGATTCATGGGGTCGCAAAGAGTCGGACACGACTGCGCGACTGAACTGAACTGAACTGAACTGAGGCACAAAAATAATGCTGTTGGCTTACCTAGTGATGTGGTATGATACGATATTATATAATAAAAACATTTAAAAATTGAATGTGGTACTTCCGTATTACCTTTTTTGTGTCTTAGACTTTCCCCCTGTGTTTGGGGTGTATTAACTATCTTGAGATGACGTTAATGTACTTTTCCTGGATCCTTTTGTATGTATTTTACTGCTTAGTACTTATTAACAGTATTTTATGCATACTGGTCATAGTTTCCAATTTACACCACAAAATGGATTAGTCAATGAATGTCCTTTTCTGAGCCCAAATATTTTGAGCATATATAAACATTTGTGTAATGTTGATATGAATGCAGTTATTTATTTTAGATGTTTTTCTGAAAGAGGATTTTTTTAATGTGCCATTGGATTATTTGATACTTTAAAATGTATTACTGAAGAATGAAAATTGTACGATTGAACTTACATGGAGTACCTAGGATAGTCAAATTCATAGAGAAAGAAAGTAGAAGAATAATTGCCAGGAGTTGGTGAAAGGATGGAGAGAATATGGAGTTACTGTTTAATGGGCACAGAGTTTCAGTTTGGGACGATGAAAAAGTTCAGGTAATGGATAGTGGTTGGTAATGGTTACACAACTGTGACTTTGGTTAATGCCACTGAATTATACACTTAAAAGTGGTTAACATGGTAAAGTTGATGTTTTATATGTTTTACCACAATCACAAATGTATTGCTGTGTACTAGTGTTGAATGCCTCCCTTAGGGCATAGGAATGAGTAGATACATGAACTTAATTTTGAAAAGCACATATTAGGTGCTAGAAACTTCACATGTATAATTCTAGAATCCTATGAGGTATATACTTTTTACTAATTTTCTTCTAATAAGAAGCTAAAAGTTGGATAGATTTGTTTGTAACAAATTTATGAACAGTGCACTGTTTAGCTCTCAGGATGATTTATCTGAAGTACAATACTTATAGGGCTTCCCAGGGTGCGCAGTGGTAAATAATCCACCTACCAATGCAGACGATAGAAGAGACACAGGTTCAATCCCTGGGTTGGGAAGATCCCCTGGAGGAGGGCATGGCCACCCGCTCCAGTATTCCTGCCTGGAGAGTCCCGCGGACAGAGGAGTTGGTGGGCTACAGTCCAACGGGTCGCAAAGAGTCAGACATGACTGAGTGATGGAGCGTGCACACACACACACGCGCACGCACACACACACTCACACACTCTCTCTCTCTCTCTGTCTCCCCCATAGTCAGTAAAAGATGTAGTAAATGCTTGGACCTATTTCTGTTTGTCTCTAGGGAAAGTACTCTTCCTATTCTATATCCTTGCCTTCTATGAGAATATTGCAGCTTCATGTTAAAATAAAAAGCTGATGCGGCATTCTGTTATACTATATATTCTCACATGTTATGGTTCCAGACTGGAAACAAGAACTCATAGGGCAGCACTGCAAGAACCCTGAGATAGCCCCAAACTGTGTGTAATGTCTGTGGATTTGAAGCAGTTCATGTCTAATTTGAGTAGTGTATGGTGGATATGACTCATGTACCATGAGGTCATCAACTGCAGTATTTTTTATTTTAAATTAGTTTGCCATCAGATAGAAAGTTGGTGCTTCTCTTTAGTATACCATGAATCTCTAAAGGAAAAGATTCTTGTATCTATTTTATTTTTTTCTATTTGCTATTTTTTAATTTAAAAATTTATTTAATTGGAAACTAATTACAATATTGTAGTGGTTTTTGCCATAGATTGACATGAATCAGCAATGGATGTACATGCATCTCCTATCTGGAACCCCCTTCCCACCTCCCTCCCTATCCCATCTCTCAAGGTCATCCAGGTGCACCAGCTCTGAGCACCCTGTCTCATGCATCAAACCTGTGATGTATTTCACATATGGTAACAAAGAGTGGCTGATTTTATTTTTGGGGGCTCCAAAATCACTGCAGATGGTGACTGCAGCCATGAAATTAAAAGACGCTTACTCCTTGGAAGGAAAGTTATGACCAACCTAGACAGCATATTGAAAAGCAGAGACATTATTTGTCAACAAAGGTCCATCTAGTCAAGGCTATGGTTTTTCCAGTAGTCAGGTATGGATGTGAGAGTTGGACCATAAAGAAAGCTAAGCGCAGAAGAGTGATACTTTGGAACTGTGGTATTGGAGAAAACTCTAGAGAGTCCCTTGGACTGCAAGGAGATCCAACCAGTCCATCCTAAAGGAGATTAGTCCTGAGTGTTCATTCGAAGCACTGATGTTGAAGCTGAAACTCCAGTACTTTGGCCACCTGATGTGAAGAGCTGATTCATTTGAAAAGACCCTGATGCTGGGAAAGATTGAGGGCAGGAGAAGAAGGGGACGACAGAGGATGAGATGGTTGGACGGCATCACTGACTCAATGGACATGAGTTTGGGTAAACTCCGGGAGCTGGAGATGGACAGGGATGGCTGGTGTACTGCAGTTCATGGGGTCGCAGAGTTGGACACGAGTGAGCGACTGAACTGAATATACATGTTTCAATGCTATTCTCTGAAATCATCCCACCCTCGCCTTCTCTCAGAAAGTCCAAAAGTCTGTTCTTTACACCTGTGTTTCTTTTGTTGTCCTGCATTTAGGGTCATTGTTACCATCTTTCTAACTTCTATATATATGTGTTAATATACTATGTTGGTGTTTTCCTTTCTGACTTATTTCCCTCTGTATAATAGGCTCCAGTTTCATCTACCTCATTAGAACTGATTCAAATGCATTCTTTTTAATAGCTGAGCAATATTCCATTGTGTATATGTACCACAGTTATCTTATCCATTTGTCTGCTGATGGACATCTAGGTTGCTTCCATGTCCTGGTTATTGTAAACAGTGCTGTGATGAACACTGGGGTACATGTGTCTCTTTCAATTCTGGTTTCCTCGGTGTATATGCCCAACAGTGGGATTGTTGGGTTGTATGGCAGTTCTATTTCCAGCTTTTTAAGGAATCTCCACACTGTTCTCCATAGTGGCTGTACTAGTTTGCATTCCCACCAGCAGTGTAAGAGGGTTCCCTTTTCTCTGCACCCTCTTCAGCATTGTTTGTAGACTTTTGGATCGCAGCCATTCTGATCTGAGATGGTACCTCATTGTGGTTTTGATTTGCATTTCTCTGATATTGAGTGATGTTAGCATCCTTTCATGTGTGTGTTAGCCATCTGTATGTCTTCTTTGGAGAAATGTCTATTTAGTTCTTTGGCCCATTTTTTGATTGGGTCATTTATTTTTCTGGAATTGAGCTGCAGGAGCTGCTTATATATTTTTGAGATTCTTTGTCAGTTGCTTCATTTGCTATTATTGTCTCCCATTCAGAAGGCTGTCTAGAGGGTTCCCTTTTCTCTGCACCCTCTTCAGCATTGTTTGTAGACTTTTGGATCGCAGCCATTCTGATCTGAGATGGTACCTCATTGTGGTTTTGATTTGCATTTCTCTGATATTGAGTGATGTTGAGCATCCTTTCATGTGTGTGTTAGCCATCTGTATGTCTTCTTTGGAGAAATGTCTATTTAGTTCTTTGGCCCATTTTTTGATTGGGTCATTTATTTTTCTGGAATTGAGCTGCAGGAGCTGCTTATATATTTTTGAGATTCTTTGTCAGTTGCTTCATTTGCTATTATTGTCTCCCATTCAGAAGGCTGTCTTTTCACCTTGCTTATAGTTTCCTTTGTTGTGCAATCTGTTTGCTATTTTAAATTGCATTTTTTATTCCTGTCTACTTTTCTTGGGCAGACACATTCCTTTCATGAAAGAAAATGAAAGTTATCTCATCATGATAAATAATTTAATAGAAAATATCTCAATATAATTAAGATTTTTCAAACTCTAGTCATAGAATCAGTGTTTTCCAAAATAGTATAAACACAAGCATTTTAGAATAAACAACAAAAAAGGATCTGGATTTCTATTTGCAGTTCTGGAGTTCTGTTATATCAACAAAAAAGGATTTCTATTTGTGGTAATGTGATTTTACAAACGTTCACTTCCAATTAGCCTTCAGAATTGAAACATTTGATACACCATAAACTCAATCCTACATCTCTTGAACCCTAGTACTTAACCATCCTTAGCAGCTATGGAAATAATTTCCCAGAAAGAATGTAATTGCTAAATCACTACCTAATTAGTTGATTTACTTTATGTACAAAAATGCCTGATATTTGGTAAAATACCTAGATTTTAAAATGACATGATATTTCTGATTTTGCAGAAACAATTTACATTTTTTCTTAACAAGTTCCTCCAAACACTTACAACACTGAAATGTTATGGAATGCTTCTTTGGAAGCCAAGGAGCTTGTTGCTGACATAGTAATAATTTGGTTGTTTGCACGTTTTATAAATTATTAAATGTTGTTAATTACCATATTTCTTAAATAACTCATGGTGAGATGTTATCTCTGAAGTGTTGGGTTGTTAGTAGGAGGGAAATTATATGTTACAGTGTTATATAAAGCTGACTCATATGAGTGGGTGAAAAATCCCAAGAATACCAGGACACCCACACTTGCAAAAGCCAATATGTGCTATTTCTCTTTACACCGTGTTCCAGTGGGCTGCTTAATGGAACTGTATTCATTAAGAAATTGCTATACTTTCTCTCATGGCTTGGTGCACACTTCCTGTTTAAAAAAAAGTGAAATGACATTTTGTTTTTATCATTTGCAAAATTACTGTTCATTGGACAAAAATTTGATTCATTATTTGAAGTAACTCACTTCTCTGGGCTTGTTTCATTTGGGGGGTATTTTTTTGTTAGTTAAAATCAAGACAATAAAACACCAACTTTGGAAATGTTTTAGAATATTTGCTAAATCCTAAAGAAACACAATTAAATATCTTTTAACAAGTAGTATTCTAGTTCTTGATAAATAGCTAGCTTATGCTGTTTTATTGACAAAAAGAGAATGTTGTATTGATCAGTAGTTAACTTACTGGCAGCAGTTAAAACTGCACACTGGGAGAGTGAATGGTAGATTTGTAGTAATATTAAATATTATTTTTTTAGTCATAACATTATTTCACTTTTATTTATTTTTAACATTAAATATTCTTATATATGTTGTATTATTCAGAATGTTGTTGGAATGAAAATGTTAGTCACTTAGTTGTGTCCAACGTTTTGCAACACCATGGAGTGTAGCCTACCGGGCTCCTTTGTCCATGGAATACTCCAGGCAAGAATACTGGACTGGGTAGCCATTCATTTCTCCAGGGAGTCTTTCTGATCCAGGGATCAAACCCAGGTCTCCTGCATTGCAAGCAGATTCTTTACCATCTGAGTCACTAGGATCAGTTCAGTTCAGTCACTCAGTCCTGTCTGACTCTTTGCAACCCTATGGACTGTAGCATGCCAGGCTTCCCTGTCCACACCAACTCCCAGAGTTCACTCAGACTCACGTCCATCGAGTCCGTGATGCCATCCAGCCATCTCATCCTCTGTTGTCCCCTTCTCCTGCCCCTAATCCCTCCCAGCATCAAGGTCTTTTCCAATGAGCCAACTCTTCGCATGAGGTGGCCAAAGTACTGGAGTTTCAGCTTTAGCATCATTCCTTCCAAAGAAATCCCAGGGCTGATCTCCTTCAGGATGGACTGGTTGGATCTCCTTGCAGTCCAAGGGACTCTCAAGAGTCTTCTCCAACACCACACTTCAAAAGCATCAATTCTTTGGTACTCAGCCTTCTTCACAGTCTGACTCTCACATCCATACATGACTAATGGAAAAACCATAGCCTTGACTAGATGGACCTTAGTCGGCAAAGTAATGTCTCTGCTTTTGAATATGCTATCTAGGTTGGTCATAACTTTTCTTCCAAGGAGTAAGCGTCTTTTAATTTATGGCTGCAGTCACCATCTGCAGTGATTTTGGAGCCCCCCAAAATAAAGTCTGACACTGTTTCCATTGTTTCCCCATCTATTTCCCATGGCGTGATGGGACCGGATGCCATGATCTTTGTTTTCTGAATGTTGAGCTTTAAGCCAACTTTTTCATTCTCTTCTTTCACTTTCATCAAGAGGCTTTTTAGTTCCTCTTCACTTTCTGCCATAAGGGTGGTGTCATCTGCATATCTGAGGTTATTGATATTTCTCCCAGCAATCTTGATTGCAGCCTGTGCTGCTTCCAGCCCAGTGTTTCTCATGATGTTAAATAAGCAAGGTGACAGTACAGCCTTGACATACTCCTTTTCCTATTTGGAACCAGTCTGTTGTTCCATGTGATTTTGGAGCCTCCAAAAATAAAGTCTGACACTGTTTGCACTGTTTCCTCATCTATTTCCCATGAAGTGATGGGACCAGCATGAGGATAGGAGTCCACAAATTATATCTTGCATGTACAGAGATTTTGTTTTTGTTAGATTTTTAAAGAATGGGGGCTTCCATAATAGCTTAGTGGTAAAGAATCTGCCTGCAATGCAAGAGCTGCTGCTGCTGCTGCTAAGTCGCTTTAGGCGTGTCAGACTCTGTGCGACTCCATAGATGACAGCCCACCAGGCTCCCATGTCCCTGGGGTTCTTCAGGCAAGTACACTGGAGTGGGTTGCCGTTTCCTGCTCCAATGCATGAAACTGAAAAGTGAAAGTGAAGATGCTCAGTTGTGTCCAACTCTTAGTGACCCCATGGACTGCAGCCTACCATGTTCCTCCATCCATGGGATTTTCCAGGCAAGAGTACTGGAGTGGGTTGCCATTGCTTTCTCCACGATGCAGAAGACCCCGGTTCAATTCCTGAGTCGGAAAGATCCACTGGAGAAGGGATAGGCTACTGACTCCAGTATTCTTGGGCTGCCCTTGTGGCTCAGTTGGTAAAGAATCTTCTGCAATGCACGAGACCTGGGTTTGTTCCCTGAATTGGGAAGATCTCCTGGAGAAGGGAAAGGTTACCCACTCCTGTATTCTGGCCTGGAGAATTCCATGGAGTAAGTTGGACACGACTGAGACACTTTCACTTTCCAGGTTCTTTCACCACATGCTAAATTAGCCTTATTATTTTATTGGAATTCTCTTTCCTCTTTTACCAAAAATTCTTTGCCCAAACTCAAAATCTCAACCAATACTTAAAAAAAGTTTCTATTTTGTTGACAAGAATGTTAACTTCATTTGAAAATAGCAAAAGGGCAACTGTTGCTGTGAAACAAGCCTCTAAAAAAAGTTTTGTTTATGTTCCTTAATTATTGTAAGATCTCTACAATGGTGGTGGTGTTACCCAGTTTTTTTTTTTTTTATTGAGCTTTAAGCCAACTTTTTCATTCTCTTCTTTCACTTTCATCAAGAGGCTTTTTAGTTCCTCTTCACTTTCTGCCATAAGGGTGGTGTCATCTGCATATCTGAGGTTATTGATATTTCTCCCAGCAATCTTGATTGCAGCCTGTGCTGCTTCCAGCCCAGTGTTTCTCATGATGTTAAATAAGCAAGGTGACAGTACAGCCTTGACATACTCCTTTTCCTATTTGGAACCAGTCTGTTGTTCCATGTGATTTTGGAGCCTCCAAAAATAAAGTCTGACACTGTTTGCACTGTTTCCTCATCTATTTCCCATGAAGTGATGGGACCAGCATGAGGATAGGAGTCCACAAATTATATCTTGCATGTACAGAGATTTTGTTTTTGTTAGATTTTTAAAGAATGGGGGCTTCCATAATAGCTTAGTTGGTAAAGAATCTGCCTGCAATGCAAGAGCTGCTGCTGCTGCTGCTAAGTCGCTTTAGGCGTGTCAGACTCTGTGCGACTCCATAGATGACAGCCCACCAGGCTCCCATGTCCCTGGGGTTCTTCAGGCAAGTACACTGGAGTGGGTTGCCGTTTCCTGCTCCAATGCATGAAACTGAAAAGTGAAAGTGAAGATGCTCAGTTGTGTCCAACTCTTAGTGACCCCATGGACTGCAGCCTACCATGTTCCTCCATCCATGGGATTTTCCAGGCAAGAGTACTGGAGTGGGTTGCCATTGCTTTCTCCACGATGCAGAAGACCCCGGTTCAATTCCTGAGTCGGAAAGATCCACTGGAGAAGGGATAGGCTACTGACTCCAGTATTCTTGGGCTGCCCTTGTGGCTCAGTTGGTAAAGAATCTTCTGCAATGCACGAGACCTGGGTTTGTTCCCTGAATTGGGAAGATCTCCTGGAGAAGGGAAAGGTTACCCACTCCTGTATTCTGGCCTGGAGAATTCCATGGAGTAAGTTGGACACGACTGAGACACTTTCACTTTCCAGGTTCTTTCACCACATGCTAAATTAGCCTTATTATTTTATTGGAATTCTCTTTCCTCTTTTACCAAAAATTCTTTGCCCAAACTCAAAATCTCAACCAATACTTAAAAAAAGTTTCTATTTTGTTGACAAGAATGTTAACTTCATTTGAAAATAGCAAAAGGGCAACTGTTGCTGTGAAACAAGCCTTAAAAAAAGTTTTGTTTATGTTCCTTAATTATTGTAAGATCTCTACAATGGTGGTGGTGTTACCCAGTTTTTTTTTTTTTTTAAAGAGAAAGCTGTGGCTTTGATATATTAAGTAACTTGCTGAATTAATAATAGAGTTAGGGTTTGAACTTATATAAAACCTGTGTTCTCCATTTCTATTGTGTTTAACCATAATATATCTACGTTCGTACATAAATCTGTGTTTGAGAGTTGTGTTGCTGCTGCTTACAGATGTAGCATATATGTGATTTCTCTTGCATTGCATGCCTGTCTCAGACTTTATTTTTAAAGAAATCCAAACAAGCAGTTTGTCCCTTTCATCCTCTCAAATTGAGATTCTATGCATACTGATTTCTATTATGATTATTATGGTTGTATGTTTAAGATGAATTTAAAATTATTAATCATCTTCTTTATCTGATAATGATTAAAATAACTCTCCTTATCAGATAGTTTTATCCTAGAATCTTCATACCTAATCATGTAGCCAAAACAGTGATCAAATAACCAATATTATTTTGTGAGCTGTTTGCTTTAGTAAAGAAGTACAAAACTATTTTAAGTAATTTCACTTTCTGTGATATGATATAGATATATTAGGTGTGTATATACATTTGTCTTTGTATGCATCAAAGAAAATTAGTCAATGAAAAGTTGATTTGATCAGCAGGAACCATAGAGGTTTAATTTTAAATATGATCAATTATACTTGTATCTGTGGTGATCATTACTTGGATTTATGTATGTTTCATCATTTATACGTTAATTTCTATGATCTCATTTTAGATGTTACTCCTAATATTTAGATGTTACTGTATGCAGGTAGATATATTGAGATAGATAATTCTTGATGATTTTCTCAATGTTGATTGTTACCAGATTCAGGCGGTTTATGATAGCCAGTATTCTCACTACCAAATCATTGTTTGCAAATATGTTTGTTATTTTCATAAGAAATTTTTCTTTTTCTTTTTCTTTTAATGATGAAAAGTAAGTTCCAGTTATCTTTCAATTGAATAATTAATAATTTTAAAATTAAAAGTTCCAGAGGTAAAATCTAATTTCCACTGAAGTGAAAGTCGCTCAGTCATATCCAACTCTTTGTAACCCCACGGGCTGTACAGTTCATGGAATTCTCCAGGCCAGAATACTGAAGTAGGCCCCCTTTGCCTTCTCCAGGAGATCTTCCCAACCCAGGGGTCCAACCCAGGTCTCCTGCACTGCAGGTGGATTCTTTACCAGCTGAGTCACAAGGGAAGGTTTGTCAAGGAGCCAGGAAAATCCAAGCGGCCATCTTTGATTTGCTCTGACTCTTTGATTTACAGCTATTGTTCACCCATTTTTAATTCCTTGATTTAAGAGTAGACTGTTGCCATGTTTTAAGGACATCAGGATAGCAAAAGTCTAACCATGAGGGCTAATTTTTTTTAGAAGCAGAACGAGCTTTATTTAAATGTACCATAATCTTAAATAATGTTTATTTACTTTGCCAGAGTAGCAAAAAAATTTAAAAACAAATATAAATCACATAAAGGCAAAGAAATCACTACTTTCCAGTATGAATTCCTAGTTGGAATGACATTTCAGAGAACTGAACTTTATTTCTCAAAGAGGGTCCAACTATCCTGTTTATTTTCTGAAGTCATTTCAGATAAATATTCATTGAATGGCTCTGCACTGGGCACTGAGAGAGGCCCTTTAAATGCAGAAATAAGTAAAATAGTGTCTTATCTCCAAGCAATACACTGCCTAGTATTAAATAGCAGATCACACATAAAGAATTTTTATTACATTGTGATGGATGTCACAGTAGGAGAATGTTCAAGGTATATAGGGGATATGGAATGAAGATGGAAGCATAGAACAGAGGTTGTCTGTGAATGTTTCTCAGGGGACTAAGTTGGGTTTTGAAGAACAAATATACATTTACTAACTGAGTGGTGTATAGGTGGAGAGTTTTCATGGGATTGTTTCAGCAAAATGAAGTGCTTAGGGAAGTATCATAAGGAAGAAGAATCCACTGTATTCCAGAACATTAATTTAAGCATATTTTTTTCTTGCTTATCAAGTGAAACATTGCAGTAAGTAGCTGCTGCTGCTGCTGCTGCTAAGTCGCTTCAGTCATGTCTGACTCTGTGTGACCCCATAGAAGGCAGCCCACCAGGCTCCCCCGTAACTAGAGTGTTTATCAAGTAGTACTTGGATTGGTCTAAGTTTCCAACCATCTGTGATTGTTGCTAAGTATTAATGGTGGCACTAATGAAAGATACAGCAAGGAGACATCAGATAATAAGAGGGAAACAGAAGGATAAAGATGCTTGGATTATTTGCTGACTTTTTATATATCACTATTATATTTCGAGGCTTCCCTGGTGGCTCAGATGGTAAAGCATCTGCCTGCAATGCTGAAGACCCAGGTTTGATCCCTGGGTTGGGAAGATCCTCTGGAGAAGGGAATGGCAACCCACTCCAATATTCTTGCCTGGAGAATTCCATGGACAGAGGAGCCTGGCGGGCTGTAGTCCATGGGATCATGAAGAGTTGGACACAGCTGAATGACTAACACGCACATGTTATGGTTCACTGAAAATTTAACTTTATGTTGTTGAAAGTATAAATTCTGTGCAAGATTTAATTTTCAACAGGTGAGCCCTAGAGCCTGTGCTCCATGACAAGAGAAGCCACTACAATGAGTAGTCAGAGCATCACAGTGAAGAGTAGACCCCACTTGCCACAAATAGAGAAAGCCCTGGAGAAGCAGCAAGGACCCAGCACAGCCCAAAATAAATAAATGTGTGTTTTTTTTTTTTTAATTGTCAGAATGTAAGTTGATCTGGAGTACTGAGGGAGTGAGAGAGCCAAAAAATGAGGCTGGAAGCTTGGCTTTGAATTTAGAGTGACAAAGTAAGGACCACAGAGGTATTCTTGTGTATTTTTAAGGTGGGTAGTATATATCATGTGTAAATGATAGCTTATAAAAATGATCCAGCCAAGACGGAGAATCAGAAGGCACGGATGACAGAAATAATCGTCAATACTTCTGAGAAGTAAGACAGGGCATCATCCCTCTTAAGAGGGAAGGGAAGAGCATCATAGTATAGATACAGGTGAACTGAAGTTAGTTTCAGAGGTGGTTAATATGTCACATGTATCAGCCTTTAGTGATGCTTTACTTGTGTACTTCATCTTTAATTGGTCTCTGTGATACACCTGAAAGAATAGCCACATATGTTTAGATGTGCTCATCTGGGAGTCTAACTACTCCCAGAAGAGAATGGGTTTGTATTTGGGAGTTTTAAGGGGGAAAGCTGTGACTGCATAGTACAAGGGAGAAGATGAGGTAATGCTCTACTCATTTGTTTATATGGAGAATTAAACCACATAGCACAGTCTCAAGCTGAGTCCAGAAGAAAATGTAACAAGAAATACCAACTAAGCCATAGGAAGAGGAATTGGACAAAGAGAGACATGCCACCTACAATTCATCTACTTTAAAGGAAGTGAAAACCTATCTACAACAATAGTGATAGCATTACATCTAAAGAATCTAAACTTTTTCCAAGGACTTTTACCTTTTATATACATTAACTTTTCAGATATAGAATTCTAAAGCCGAGGGATCCTTATATACTATTATTGTCCATTTAATAGGAGCGAGAGCTGAGACTCATCCACAGCAATTAGCTAAGATCTGAAACACAGCTTCTAGTAGTAAGATCCAAACTTGAACTGCAGGTTTCTAATTAACAAATTGCTGCTCTTTTCTCCACGTGATGCTGTCTCCCATTTCAACACATTATTAAAACTATTGCAAGGCCCTTATTGAATGTGAATATTGCTATCATACCTGATCCTCACCTCTCCAAACATCTTTCCTTTTATAATAATTTATTCATCCATTCTTCATGTGTTATGTTTTCAAATTCTTTACTATCCTAGTCGCTCTCCTCTGCGTTGTCAGCATTTAATTGATATTTCTTTTCTAGTGTCTTATTTAGATTGTGAAGTACTTGGTCTGCAAAATATCTGTTAGATGAAGCCATCAACTTTATTTTGCCACCCAATTATATTATGTCATAGGATAAATACTTTCCGAGTGAATATGCTATTTCCATAACTTACATTCTAATTACTTTATTGAAAAATTGTATCAGGGCGTCTTTTTAAAATTTTAATCCTAACTTTAATTTTTCTCATTTAGGAATATTTTATTAAAACCTTTTAAAATCTAAAAAGTTTAGGTCAAGTGACAGTTCATCATTATTCTCAGATGGACTCAGACTGGCTATTCCAGAGGGAATTTGGTCAACAAATACAGCAATGACATTTAATGTTTTTTCCAAATTCTAGTTATTTCTTTTGGTGGATTGAATCAATTTGTAGAACATGAAACTCATTATGTATGTGAAGTTGAAAATAAATGTTTAATGACTCAGACTTGTACTCCTGGATATAGATTTCATTAAGTTCTCATAGGGACAGATGGTAGAATGATGACAGAATTAGGTAACTGCCAGTTAAGGGGGAAATATATACATGAACTTTAAAAAGCAACTAGAACTAAAGATTTATGAATGTAAAAATTCGCATGGGTGTCTTGTGACAAATCAGCTTAGTATTATTTTCCTCATCAATAGAAGAACCTGATCCGTGTATGCAGGAATCATTACATCATACCTACTGTGCACCTCAAACTGGAAGACACCATCGACGCCTAACCTTCTTTCATTCTCTTTTCCTTCTGCTCTTCTATAGACTGAAGTAACTTCATTTCAGTCCGCCACCACACCCCCACATCCCCGCCATCTTTAGTTCTTCTTAGTGCTAGTTTACACTCAGGCTGAGGCCGCCTGAGCTCATCTTGCTTGTCCAGACTACAAAAGTCTTTATTTAAATGGTATTGAAGTCGTTGATACAGCTTCCTTTTCAAGCAGAGCCAGTGTCCAAACATATCTAAACAGTCTCCCATTTAGCAGCTGTTATACATGCATGCTCAATAGTGTCTGACTCTTTGCGACCCCATGGACTATAGCCCTCCAGGCTCCTCTGTCCATGGGATTTCCCAGGCAAGAATACTGAAATGAGTTGCATTTCCTTCTCCAGGGGATCTTCCCTACCCAGAGATTGAATCTACATCTTCTGCACTGCAGGCAGATTCTTTGCCACTGAGCCATCAGGGAAACCCTTTTTAGCAACTGTCATCAGCTTTTAAAATATTAAATGGTAGAAAGATCCTTCTAACCACAGAAGGTAGATGAGTGGCATATTCAGGCTGTAAAATCATCATATGTACTGCTTAACTTTCTTCTTTGGATCCTTCAGAACTGCCCCTCAGGTTTTCATAAAACCAGTTTGCAGGGGCCAGGCAAGTAACACATCCCAATGTGGTCAGTTGATTGCTAAGTCATACGTCAGGGGGACAGCAGCTACCTGGGTGCAGCCAGTTGTCATGTCAGAGGACTCATCTAACATTGCCAGATTTCCCAGTTTTTCAAAGATATTATATGTGACACTCTGGTTCTTATATGTTAGCAACTAATGTGAATTTCCAAAACACACCCAGGGGTGGAAGCAAATCCTCCTGTAGGCCTGCCCACCAGATTGCCACTTCTATTTTAAGGAATGTGACATGGATCTTAGACCTTCACATTGCCCACAGTGCTACCAGTGCCATTTTTACCCTTGCTCTGAAGACACCTGAAGGTCTGGGGCTGTGTAGGAGAAAGAAGAACAAAAGGAGGTGAGAACTTACTTAAGTTATATTATGTCAGATCTTACACTTTTGGAAGAGGAAAAGTGTTAAGCAAAGAAAATCCCATTTTCCTCTGAGAAACACTTTTCTGGGATAAGTTGAGGTCAAAATAATAACAGCTTAATTTGTCTTCAAGAACTGACCTTATTTCTTTGTTGAAATTGACTGTAGCATGTCTTTGAGATTATCTTTGAGATAAACATAGTTCATCCCTTTTCTTGTCTCTTTTGCTTCCTAAAATTATGAGAGTTGTGGATATCGGCATCTTCCACAGATGCAGCAAACTTTAACATGTAGAAACTCATGATTTTGTAAATGGATTTGAAACTTTTCCTTCCAAGGTAAAAGTGATATTCCCTAATTAAACTTAGTTCCCAATCTTATAACTCTAAAGTCAGTGTCAGTGGCCAATTTCTAATGTCAGTCAAAGAGATATGTTCTGACACAGTTTTGTGGGAAAATAGAAGGAAAATCCCATGGAGGGGGGAGCCTGGTAGGCTACGGTCCATGGGCTCGCAAAGAGTTGGACACAACTGAGCAATCTCACTTTCACTTTCTTTTCAAGCAAGACCTAATGCAGTTTCTGGAAAAATAAGACTACTACAAATGACCCAATAAAAATTTCTAGTTTCTTACATCATCATCCCATAAAATTATTTAAAATGTTTAATGTAAATCTTTTCAAGTATGTATATGTGTGATAACCCAGGTAGATCCCCCATGCCCAATCCTCCCACAGGATTTTTTTTTTAATTGAATCACAGGCTTTTAAGTGCTATGCATAGTTATATGTGTATGCTTATCTTAGTTGTACAGAATTATAATCAGAGGTTGTTTCTATAACTGGATGCCTCTTTGAGAACATGTCTTTAATGTGACCTTGGGGGGTCTCATTTACAGGGAAGTAGGGGCTTTGTAATATTTGTGATCAATTAAAGTAATGAAAATGCCTTTGCAAGATTTATTAGGGAGATTGTCTATTGGTGCTTTTATGTTTTTGCCTAGTAGTTGTGCTGAAGCTGAAGCTCCAGTACTTTGGCCACCTCATGCGAAGAGTTGACTCATTGGAAAAGACTCTGATGCTGGGAGGGATTGGGGACAGGAGGAGAAGGGGACGACAGAGAATGAGATGGCTGGATGGCATCACTGACTCGATGGACGTTGAGTCTGAGTGAACTCTGGGAGTTGGTGATAGACGGGGAGGCCTGGTGTGCTGCAGTTCTTGGGGTCGCAAAGAGTCGGACACGACTGAGCGACTGAACTGAACTGAACTCTGTTTATTAGTGGCAGTTGATTTATATGTACATACAAGTGCATCTATCTGAAGACTGAGTAAATGTTTTTTTTTTTCTATCTTAAATTACATTTGCTTTCTAATTTTATTCACATTGAATTCAGTCTTTCCCAGGCTAGGAATGTTTTTTGGGTTCTTACTTTGCCTGGAGACTGCTAAATTATTTACAGGTTTGAAGTTATTTCATCCTAACATTCTTTTTGCAACATATACTATTGTCTAAGTTTTGTTAACACGTAAATTGAGCTTAGTAAATTTGATGTTTTTCAGTCAGAAAATGACAGAACCCCTATATGACTAGTTTGACATCAGATAATGTCTTTTCATCATATCCCGGTACCAAAGGGCCTACTGAGACTTGTACTATCAGTGTAAGTGCAGTATTTGCGGTTTGTGAGCTCACATCTTTAGACCCATACTTCTAGTACTGTATTACGCTAACATAATTTGTGCAGTGCTGTGTGTGCCTAGTCGCTCAGCCTTGTCCGACTCTTGAGACCCCATGGACTGTAGCCTACCAGGCTCCTCTGTCCATGAGATTCTCCAGGCAAGAAACTGGAGTGGGTTGCCATTACCTTCACCAGTCCAGCTCTTTAGGACCCCATAGACTATAGCCCTCCAGGCAGCTCTGTCCATGGAATTCTCCAGGCAAGAATAATGGAGTCGGTTGCTGTTCCCTTTGCCAACATAACTTACTATTATATTAATACTGATTATAATTATTTATAACAAAAAAACCTGCTTTATGAACTTGTCACCAAAGCTAAGTTATAGGCATTTTGTTTACCACTTATTTGGTTGCAAAGGTGATTCTGCTATTCTTATTGGTAGTGTAATTTGAGTCTCTTATCCATCAACTATTTGGAGTGATGAAGGTAATCATTACAGGTTTTACACACTCATCCTTAATGGGCATATCAACTTCAGCAATCATTTTTAAGCCTGTACAATATGTCACTACCTAAGAGAACTTTTTGTGATGAAGAAAATGCTGTGCTATTGAGTATAGTATCTGCTAGCTCTTATGGCTTAAGAACTTAAAATGTGGCTAATGTGACAGAAGGAATGAATTGTAAGGTTTTATTTTATTTTAATTTAATTTGGCTAGTTCTACCATAATGGACAGCATAACTCTAAGGGATTATAGTTTGTATTAGATATGATTCTTATCTAAAAGATAAATGTTGTAAAATTCTTTGGTGTTTTAAGGCAAAAGTAGAGTACTTAAATGAATTTCATCTTGAGAAACCTTATTGGAGCAAGGAACATAATTTATTAAATTCAACACCTAATAAATAGGAAAAGGAGTATGTCAAGGCTGTATATTGTCATCCTGCTTATTTAACTTTTATGCAGAGTACATCATGAGAAACGCTGGACTGGAAGAAACGCAAGCTAGAATCACGATTGTCGGGAGAAATATCAATAACCTCAGATATGCAGATGACACCACCCTTATAGCAGAAAGTGAAGAGGAGCTATAAAGCCTCTTGATGAAAGTAAAAGAGGAGAATGAAAAAGTTGGCTTAAAGCTCAACATTCAGAAAACGAAGATCATGGCATCGGTCCCATCACTTCATGGGAAATAGATGGGGAAACAGTGGAACCAGTGTCAGACTTTATTTTTGGGGGCTCCAAAATCACTGCAGATGGTGACTGCAGCCATGAGATTAAAAGACGCTTACTCCTTGGAAGAAAAGTTATGACCAACCTAGATAGCATATTCAAAAGCAGAGACATTACTTTGCCGACTAGGGTCCATCTAGTCAAGGCTATGGTTTTTCCTGTGGTCATGTATGGATGTGAGAGTTGGACTGTGAAGAAGGCAGAGCACCGAAGAATAGATCCTTTTGAACTGTGGTGTTGGAGTCCTTTGGACTGCAAGGAGATCCAACCAGTCCATTCTGAAGGAGATCAGCCCTGGGATTTCTTTGGAAAGACTGATGCTAAAGCTGAAACTCCAACACTTTGGCCACCTCACGTTAAGAGTTGACTCATTGGAAAAGTCTCTGATGCTGGGAGGGATTGGGGACAGGAGGAGAAGGGGACGACAGAGGATGAGATGGCTAGATGGCATCACTGACTTGATGGACATTAGTCTGAGTGAACTCCGGGAGTTGGTGATGGACAGGAGGCCTGGCATGCTGTGATTCATGAGGTCGCAAAGAGTCAGACAGGACTGAGTGACTGAACTGAACTGAACTGAATATCTTGGAAGCCAGTGAAGAATTGCCCTTATTCAGATACCAGAGACCTTTGGAATTAAACTTACTTCCATTTATTTTATGTAAAAACTTACTAACCAGGAAGTTAGAAATATTATTTAACTGATGATAATGCTTCTGGATGGGTAGAAAATTATAAGTTCAGAAGTTGTTAGCCTTTTGGTCTATTTGCTTTTGAAGCAGTAGACAGGTAAATAAAAATTATCATTGCAGTAAGGACTTCTTCTGGCTATATTTATAAAATCATTTTGAAACAGCATATCTTAGATCAGGAAGACTTTTTATTTTTTTGGCCACACTGTGAGGCACATGGAATCTTAGTTCCCCAACCAAGGATTGAACCTGTGCCCCTGCAGTGCAAACTTGGGAGTCTTAACCCCTTGACCTTCAGAGGATTCTCAGGAAGAGAATTTTAAAAATCTCAAATAGTTTTAAACTTTAATATTTGGAATGAATCACCTAAATATATGTTATTTAAAATTCTTTTTATTTTTAACTTAAATTTTTTCACAGCCACTGTCAGATTAGTATAGATAAATTAGCCAGCTGATTGATTCATTTTTTAGTTGTTTTCCAGAGTTGGTACTCTAGAAAATTATGTTATCATTGCAAATAATAGATCCAGTTAATGATAACTATGTTGCAAAAAAGTTTTACTCATTAGGAGAATTTCCAGATGTTTAATGCTTTCTGAAATTGGATGAAAACTATTTTTTCTTCATTCAGTTTATTTTTAAGACCTTTTTTTTTTCAGATTTTGAAAGTAGAAATGTAATGTGTTTTTCTAAAAATCAAGCATAACCATAATTTCTTGGTGAAGCAAAGGATCCTGGTTTCTTCTCTCAAGGTCTCTCTTCAACAGAATAATAATAGAACATTTTAAATAGGAATTTCCGGTAACATTCATTCTTCTCTGGGCATGCTTCTGCTTTTTCTTTTGATTTGAGCTTTAAATTTTGCTCTGGACAGATTGAGGCACTAACACAGTTAGTTAGAATAAGCTGAAAATGTATTAAAATGAGATGAAGAGATAAGTTTTATTAGCATATTGATGGCATTGCAGCCCCAAGTATCTCATGTATATGAGAATAGTCCTAGGTTTTAACTGAGAGAAGAATGAGGCAGAAAGAGTTAACAAAGCAGAATGGTTTTTCCTTATATGACTACCAGTTCCTTCATTATGGTACTATGATCCTCTGAAATGTGAGAATCTGAGAATATGTTTGTCATGTAAGATATAGTCGTAATAACTTTCATTTGATTATGTTGTTGTTACTCAAAGGGAAATTATAAAATGTGACATCATTGGTGAAAAGAAGATTCAATAAATCTAGATTAGAAATCTCAACCATAATGTCTCCTAGACAAGCTGTTAAAAGATGTGGGTTCTAGTTTTAGTTCTAATGTCGATTAGATTGGTCTAACCTTGAGCAGGTGGCTTAGCCTCTCTTGATAAGTGGTTTTTTAAGAAATAATTTTAAAAATTAATTTATTTATTAATTTATTTTTGACTGTCCTGGATCTTCGTTGCTTTGCTTTGTTTGTTGTCCCCTTCTCCTCCTGCCTTCAGTCTTTCCCAGCGTCAGGGTCTTTTCTGAGGAGTCGATTCTTTGCATCAGGTTGGCCAAAGTATTGGAGTTTCAGCTTCAGCATCAGCCCTTCCAATGACTGTTCAGGACTGATCTCCTTTAGGATGGACTGGATGGATCTCCTGGCAGTCCAAGGGACCCTCAAGAGTCTTCTCCAACATCAAAGTTTAAAAGCATCAATTCTTTGGCACTCATCTTTCTTTGTTGTCCAACTCTCACGTTCATAGTCATGTATGGATGTGAGAGTTGGACTGTAAAGAAGGCTGAGCGCCGAAGAATTGATGCTTTTGAACTGTGGTGTTGGAGAAGACTCTTGAGAGTCCCTTGGACTGCAAGGAGATCCAACAAGTCCATTCTGAAGAGATCAGCCCTGGGATTTCTTTGGAAGGAATGATGCTGAAGCTGAAGCTCCAGTACTTTGGCCACCTCATGCGAAGAGTTGACTCATTGGAAAAGACTCTGATGCTGGGAGGGATTGGGGGCAGGAGGTGAAAGGGACGACCGAGGATGAGATGGATGGATGGCGTCACTGACTTCATGGGCGTGGGTCTGGGTGAACTCCGGGAGTTGATGATGGACAGGGAGGCCTGGCGTGCTGCGATTCATGGGGTCGCAAAGAGTCGGACATGACTGAGCGACTGAACTGAACTGAACTCACATCCATACATGACTACTGGAGAAACCATAGCTTTGACTAGATGGACCTTTGTTGGCAAAGCTCTTTGTGCTTTAACTTTCTAGTCCATGAATGGAAAATAATTTTTTTTTGTTTTTTTACATCATAAGTCTATTGGTGAATAAGAAAATTTTCTCTACCCCTCTAGGTTCTTCTGACTGGTCTAAGAATTAAATTGACATGAGACAGATTAACAAGAGAAAATCAAACAAAAGTTTAATTACATGTATATGTAGGAAAGACCCTGGAAGACTGAATAACTTGCCGAAATGGTTGAAATCCTCACCTTAACTGCCACCTTCAGCTAAAAACTAAAGAGGATGTTGGGGGTAGTGGTTTAGGACTTCAAAGGGCAGGAAGGCAATTCACGTGGAGATGAAAAAGCAAATGTTTGATAAACAAATTTTTGCTGGGCTGCTCAGAGACAATGGGACATAGAGTGGATCTGAACTCCAGGCCCTCTTGGAATTTCTCCCTTCACATCTTGCACTTGTTCTTTGCAGATATCTCTGCTGATCATTCTGTTCCAGAAATGAGCCTTTTATGTAAAGTCTTTAGTTACCTAAGGAGTAGGGGGTGGGGGTAAAGTGATATTCTTCTTGAGTCATATGTTTCTTAAAAATTATTAGCCTAAATTAAGAGACACATTTTTGGTGTGGCAATTTTGGTCCCCAACATTGTGCTTATGAAGATTAAAAGAGTTAGTGATGTGAAATGCTTTAAAAAGTGACTTGCACATAAGCTCTGAATACGTGACTTATCAGTGTTATTATCATAGAAAATTTCTAATGCCCAAAACCCTAACTTTGGAGTGAGAGAGATCTTTGTTTCAGTATCAGCTCTACCACTTATTGTGGCCTTATTTAATCTATTTTAATCTCATTCTACTCATTACCAAAATGGGCAATAATCACATCTACTCATTAAATATTTGTGTGAATGAAATAGAATAATTGTAAAGCACTTGGCACGGTCCCTGGCACAGAGTAGATGTTTTGATTGTTATATTCTGATTATCTGTTGCTGCATAATAAATTGTCACAAAGTTTAGTGGCTTAGAACAGCAGTTAGTGCTTTTTGTTTCTTTTTAAGAGCTTCTAATTATTTTTGGTTGTGCTGGGTCTTTGCTGCTGTGAGGATTTTGCTTTAGTTGCAGAGAGTGAGGGCTACTCTGTGGATGGTTCAATGGCCTCTCATTTTGTTGGCCTCTCTTATTGCAAAGCACAGGCTCTAGGCACATGAAACTTCAGTAGTTGTAGCTGTCAGGCTCAGAAGTTGCAGCTTTTAGGCTCTCAAGTTCGGGCTTGGTAGTTGTGGTAAATGGGTTTAGTTGCTTTGTGGCACATGGAATCCTCCTGGACCACAGATCGAACCCGTGTCTCCTGCATTGGCAGGTGAATTCCTATCCATTGTGCCACTAGAGAAGTCCAGCAGTTAGTGTTTTATTGTCTCTAATGATTGTCTCTGGACCCAGATAGGTAGTTTTCACTCAGGGTCTTTCAGGCAGTTACAATCAGACAGTGGCAGGGCTGCAGTCTTCTCAAAAGCTTTCTTAGTCACATATCAAGCTGTTGATTCAAGCTCATGTCTGGGGTATCTCTACTTCCTCACAGCGTGGTATCTGAATTCCAAGAACTAGCATTCCAAGAGGACTGGGTGTGAAAGCTGTATCTGCTTTTGTGACACCTTCAGAAGTCTCCTAGTGTTCCTTTGCCTGCAGTCATAACCACCTAATTTCAAGAGGAGAATCAACATCACCTTGCAAGAAGAAGAGGTGTGAAATGGGAGGTACTGATGCCATCATTTTTAGATGATACAGTTCACCACTGCAAGCTATTATCCCTGTACATGTGTGTGACATAAAATGTTGGTGCCCTCCCACCCCCAATACACACAATTTATGAAGTTTTCCATCTACGTTCTTTTTCTGTAAGCTGTTTTGTCCATACCCAAAGTACTTTATTTCTGGCAAGTTGTATTGGCATTCTTCTAGCTGCCAGCTGAGACTTGTAAATCACTAGTTATTCATCAGCATGCCAACTCTATATTGTTTTAGGCTAACACCATGATTCTCTCACTTAGGAACCCTTTGAACACTTCTCTGTGTTTATACAGGATAGGCGTATGAGGGTGAGAGGGAGGTCTCTGGGGATCATCTTAGAATTCTGCCTGCCATTAGCCTGTTGTAGAAATTTTTACTTTAGTTTTGTACTTTTCCATTTCAGAATTTCAGTTTGGTTATTTTAAAAATATTTTATCTTTTTATTAATATTTCCTAATTGAATAATAGTCATATTTTCCTTTAATTCTTTGAACATATTTATAATAAGTTCATTGACTTTGCTGAATTTGGGTCCACTCAGTTTTTATTAAGTGATTTTTGTTGTTGTTGTTGTTCCATTAATTTGGTTGCCTAGTAATTTTTGGTTGAAAACTGCACGTTTTTCTTTTTCTTTTTCTGTGCTTTGCTGCTTGTGGGAATCTCAGTTCCCTGACCAGGAATTGAACCCATACAACAGCAGTGAAAGCCCCAACTCCTAACCACTAGGCCCCCAGGGAACTCCCTAAAACTGTAGATGTTAGATAATACACTGTAGCAGATTCAGATTCTCTTTTATGTTCTTTGTTCCCCACAATGTGCAGACAATGATATTTCTGCTCAATGATTTTATTTTTATGTTTTTGGCCTAGATCCCTAGGTCTTCTTTCTTTGTGTGTATAGTATAGTCATTGGCCAGTGATTTGTGTAGATTTATGTTTAAATGCTCTGAACCTTATGGCTCCCACCTTCTGCCTATCAGTTTGTGTGTGGGTTGAGGTACTCATTCAAAATTGCAGTCAGTACTCAAGCCTTCCTTGGTTCTCACTTTTCACTAGGCTCTCACGTCTCTCCTGTGCCTGTGTCTGTAGTTGACTCATCGGCCAGGAACCGTAGGCAGAAACTCAGTCCTTTCTTAACTCTCTCATTTCTAGAATTCCCAATGAAATGTTTGGTTTGTCTGTTGCTTTTCCCAGTTGGGACTACAGCCTGGGATGAGTAGAGCTGCAGATTGTCTCTGTTCATTTTCATCTAAGTCTACTACTGGTTTTACCACTTGTGCTTTTTTTATTAATAGGATAATATATTTTCAAGGCAGAATGCCAGCATGTTCTTACTGAAGTGTTAACAAGGCTGGCATCTAATGCTAATTCCAGTATATTTGTTACACAGTGAACACTTTTAAAATGTTATTCTAGTGTGTTATTTTATATCCCCTTCTGTTGCTTTTCAAACTTTAATCACAATGTAAGTCTACCACTTTGAAAGGCCAAAGCCATGGGTTGTTTTGTCCTCCACTTGTAATGGAATTCAACCCTTCCTGGTTTCATTGCCAGGCTGTCAATGGTAAAACTACTGTCCTGAGAGTAGTCAACTTCACAGAGACAGAAGGTAAAGTGACATGGACAGGAGGAATGAAGAATTTTTGTTTAATGGGTATATATGGAGTGTCTTGTTTTGCAAGATGAAGATTTCTAGAGATTGGATGCCCAACAATAAGAATATAATTAACACTGTACACTTAAACTGTCACACTTAGGTTGGGGAAATTTATGCTATAAGTTTACTGAATTAAAAATTAAAAACAGAGAAACTACCTTTCTGGCCAGCAATTTGGGAGAGTGGAAGGCAGTGCACATGTGGCCAGCCTCAGGCAAAATGGCCACAGTCTTTCACTTTAAGAATCAATGTTTTCAATTTGTTTTCTGCATCAGGCTACAGCCCTGAAATGGTTTTTTTAAAATTCTGTCTAGTTTAATTATTGGTTCTTTTGTGGAGAGGAATCACTGACCTTTTCACGCCACCATAACTGGATATTACTTCCTTGACCACTCCTTCTTAGTGTCTCCTGTGGGTTGTCACTCATGGTTTCTTCCTCCTAAATGATCAGTTCAGTTCAGTCACTCAGTCGTGTCCGACTCTTTGCGACCCCATGAATCGCAACACGCCAGGCCTCCCTGTCCATCACCAACTCCCGGAGTTCACTCAGACTCACGTCCATTGAGTTCATGATGCCATCCAGCCATCTCATCCTCGGTCATCCCCTTCTCCTCCTGCCCCCAATCCCTCCCAGCATCAGGGTCTTTTCCAATGAGTCAGCTCTTCGCATAAGGTGGCCAAAATACTGGAGCTTCAGTTTTAGTATCATTCCTTCCAAAGAAATCCCAGGGTTGATCTCCCTCAGAATGGACTGGTTGGATCTCATTGCAGTCCAAGGGACTCTCAAGAGTCTTCTCCAACACCACAGTTCAAAACCATCAATTCTTCGGCGCTCAGCCTTCTTCACAGTCCAACTCTCACATCCATACATGACCACAGGAAAAACCATAACCTTGACTAGACGGACCTTAGTCGGCAAAGTAATGTCTCTGTTTTTGAATATACTATCTAGGTTGCTCATAACTTTTCTTCCAAGGAGTAAGCGCCTTTTAATTTCATGGCTGCAGTCACCATCTGCAGTGATTTTGGAGCCCAAAAAAACAAAGTCTGACACTGTTTCTACTGTTTCCCCATCTATTTCCCATGAAGTGATGGGGCCAGATGCCATGATCTTCGTTTTCTGAATGTTGAGCTTTAAGCCAACTTTTTCACTCTCCTCTTTCACTTTCAACAAGAGGCTTTTTAGCTCCTCTTCACTTTCTGCCATAAGGGTGGTGTCATCTGCATATCTGAGGTTATTGATATTTCTCCCAGCAATCTTGATTCCAGCTTGTGTTTCTTCCAGTCCAGCATTTCTCATGATGTACTCTGCATATAAGTTAAATAAGCAGGGTGACAATATACAGCCTTGACGTACTCCTTTTCCTATTTGGAACCAGTCTGTTGTTCCATGTCCAGTTCTAACTGTTGCTTCCTGACCTGCATACAGATTTCTCAAGAGGCAGGTCAGGTGGTCTGGTATTCCCATCTCTTTCAGAATTTTCCACAGTTTACTGTGATCCACACAGTCAAAGGCTTTGGCATAGTCAATAAAGCAGAAATAGATGTTTTTCTGGAACTCTCTTGCTTTTTCCATGATCCAGCGGATGTTGGCAATTTGATCTCTGGTTCCTCTGCCTTTTCTAAAACCAGCTTGAACATCAGGGAGTTCACGGTTCACATATTGCTGAAGTCTGGCTTGGAGAATTTTGAGCATTACTTTACTAGCATGTGAGATGAGTGCAATTGTGCGGTAGTTGGAGCATTCTTTGGCATTGCCTTTCTTTGGAATTGGGATGAAAACTGACCTTTTCCAGTCCTGTGGCCACTGCTGAGTTTTCCAGATTTGCTGGCAAATTGAGTGCAGCACTTTCACAGCATCATCTTTCAGGATTTGAAACAGCTCAACGGGAATTCCATCACCTCCACTAGCTTTGTTCGTAGTGATGCTTTCTAAGGCCCACTTGACTTCACATTCCAAGATGTCTGGCTCTAAGTGTGTGATCACACCAACATGATTATCTGGGTCGTGAAGCTCTTTTTTGTACAGTTCTTCTGTGTATTCTTGCCACCTCTTCTTAATATCTTCTGCTTCTGTTAGGTCCAGACCATTTCTGTCCTTTATCGAGCCCATCTTTGCATGAAATGTTACCTTGGTATCTCTGATTTTCTTGAAGAGATCTCTAGTCTTTCCCATTCTGTTCTTTTCCTCTATTTCTTTGCATTGATTGCTGAAGAAGGCTTTCTTATCTCTTCTTGCTATTCTTTGGAACTCTGCATTCAGATGCTTATATCTTTCCTTTTGTCCTTTGCTAAATGATAGGGTCCTACAACATAGTTCTCGGGCCTTTTCTCTCTCTCTCTTTCTTTTTAATAGCTTCCCTAGGATATTTTGGAGACGGCAGTGGCACCCTACTCCAGTACTCTTGCCTGGAAAATCCCATGGACGGAGGAGCCTGATAGGCTGCAGTCCATGGGATCACCAAGAGTCAGACAAGACTGAGTGACTTCACTTTCACTTTTCACTCTTCTGCATTGGAGAAGATCCTTTGCAGGCAGATCCTTTACCATCTGAACCACAAACATCTCTACCTGAGATTATGAAGTAAGTTTCCAACTGTTTTCTTCTAATGGTCTTTTGCACCTATAACATGTTCTCAGTAGAGCATCAGAATGATCCTGTTTAACGTCAGTGAGATCTTCTCACTTCTCTGCTCAAATTCTCCTAATGAAGGGTTTCTTATTGCACTCAGAGTAAGACCAAAGTCTTACCAGAATTCACTACATCCTCCAGAATGTTGCTCCTCCTTACCTTTCTAACATCATAATCTCCTCCTCTCTCTCCCTCAGCTCACTTTGCTCCCACAGACCTTCACACGGAATCTGTCTCAGATCCATTTTACTTATTTTCCCTTTTCTTGGAGTGGCCTCCCCTAACCACACTTTTCCACATGCCCTAGCTTCCTTCCTTGCTTTAGGTCTTATCCAAAATTGAGTTTCTGCATTAGGCCATCCTTGGTCATCTTGTCCAAATTTCTATGACTTTTTCCTCATTATTTCTTAAAAAAAAAATTTTTTTTTTATTTGCCTGCGCCAGGTCTTAGCTATGGCATGCAAGATTTTTGATTGTCATTGTGGCATGCAGGATGTTTTAGCTGTGGCATGTGAAGTCTTAGTGTCAGCATGTGGGGTCTAGTTCCCTGACCAGGGATCAAACACCGGCTTACTTTTTGGGAGTCTTAGCCATTGGACCACCAGAGAAGTTCTGCCCCATTCTTTTTTTTTTTTTTTTTTAGTCATTTTATTATTTATTTTTGGCTTTACTGAGTCATGGTTGCTGCGCAGACTTTTCTCTAGTTGCAGCGAACTGGGGCTACTGTGATACATAGGCTTCGCATTGCGGTGGCTTCCCTTGTTGTGGAGCACAGGCTCTGAGTTGCCTGGGCTTCAGTAGTTGGGGCACATGGGGTTAGTAGTTGGGACTCCTGTCGAGTACAGGCACAGTAGTTGTAGCACATGGGCTTAGGTGCTCTGCAGCATGTGGGATCTTCCTAGACCAACGATTGAACCTTTGTTTTCTACAGGTGGATTCCTTACCACTGAGCCACCAGGGAAGCCTCTGCCCTATTATTTCTAATTCTACTGTCTTGCTTTATATTTTAACCTGACCACTTATTACTATTTTATGTATTATACATTTAATTAATTTTGTTTACCGTTTTCCTTTTTAGTTGCATGAGGGCAGATTTTTTTTTTTTTTAGTATATATTACTACTCATAGAACATAAAACAGTGCCCTGCACTTAAGCTTGCACTGTATAGAATGTTTAGAGTGAAAGGTAAAGATGAAGAAAAGCATGAATTTTCAGAGTAAAAGGTCTCCCTGAGTAATAAGTAAAAGAAGGAAACGCATTCTTGGGAAATTTCAAAACATCAGTTGTAAAGAAGATCCCAAAAACTTTTAGAGAAAAGAAAAGAAAGTCTGCAAATTAGCACATACGGTGCTAGAAGGCCATGAAGCATGGATACAATACAACGGGACTGTTTTACCAACGTTTTGAGGAAAAAGGAATATTAACCTAGAATTCTATACCCAAACTATCTTAAATATGAGGTCAAACTATAGTCTTTTTCACACATGCAAATGTTGAAGATAAGTGAAGAGATAAATGATGTTTCTCTTTAATATAGTTGACGATTTTGTTTATCAAGACAAGGATGATAACCAAGAGAGGATACAATAATCAGTGAAACCCCCAAATCCAATTATTCCAAGCTCCAGATGACGTTCATTTAGCAGTCCAGAAAAACAATTACATTAAAGTAGGAATTTAGTTGTGTCCAAGAAGAATGGAATAAAAATTGATAAATTAGAATTAATAAGAGGCAGGATAACATTGGAACTGTAGTAAAATAGTTGGTTATCTCAATCAAGACAAGGAAGATGGTGAAAAGTTCAGATAGAAACAAAATAACTAGATAAGAAAGTGACCATCCAGATATTGGGTAAGCTCAAAGTAATATGATTTTGAAAAATTAATTGAGTAGAAGAAAAGAGATTTCTTGTGACTTTGCATTAGCATGGAAGACAGTATCATGTCCTGAGCATTCTGACTTTTTCTTCTCTAAGAGTGTTCATATAAACCCCGATATTGGTTATGTTGTGTATTGTTTGTCATTTTTTTTTGTCATTTTTTATTTTTTGCTTATTTAACTTTTATTGGAGGATAGTTGTTGTACAATGTTGCATTTGTTTCTGCTGTACAGAACAGTGAATCAGCTATACATATACATATGTCCCCTCTGTTTTGGATATTCTTGCCATGTAGGTCACCATAGAGCATTGAGTAGAATTCCCTGTTTTTCATTTTTTTTTTTTTTACTTTTTAAGTTATGAAAGTATGATAACACATTTACATGAGCTTGGAAAATACATCATGAGAAGTGCTGGACTAGATGAAGCACAATCTGGAATCAAGATTGCCAGGAGAAATATCAATACCCTCAGATATGCAGATGACACCACCCTTACGGCAGAAAGCAAAGAAGAACTGAAGAGCCTCTTGATGAAAGTGAAAGGGGAGAGGGATAAAGTTGGCTTTAAACTCAACATTCAGAAAACTGAGATCATGGCATCTGTTCCCATCACTTCATGGCAAAGAGATGGGGAAACAGTGGCAGACTTTATTTTTGGGGCCACCAAAATCGCTGCAGATGGTGACCGCAGCCATGAAATTAAAAGACGCTTACTCCTTGGAAGAAAAGTTATGACCAACCTAGATAGCATATTCAAAAGCAGAGACATTACTTTGCCAACAAAGGTCCGTCTAGTCAAGGCTATGGTTTATCCAGTGGTCATGTATGGATGTGAGAGTTGGACTGTGAAGAAAGCTGAGCTCCAAAGAATTGATGCTTTTGAACTGCGGTGCAGGAGAAGACTCTCAAGAGTCTCAAGAGAGTCTCAAGACTCTCAAAGGAGATCTAACCAGTCCATCGTAAAGGAAATTAGTCCTGAATACTCATTGGAAGGACTGATGCTGAAGCTGAAACTCCAGTACTTTGGCCACCTGATGGAAAGAACTAACTAATTTGAAAAGACCCTGATGCTGGGAAAGATTGAAGGCAGGAGGAAAAGAGGACAACATAGGATGAGACGGTTGGATGGCATCACCGACTCAATGGACATAAGTTTGAGTGAACTCCAGGAGTTGGTGATGGACAGGGAAGCCTGGTGTGCTGCAGATCATGGGGTCGCAAAGAATTGGACATGAATGAGTGACTGAACTGAACTGGAAAATACAGAACAAAGTTACATATCAGTCAGTTCAATTCAGTCACTCAGTTGTGCCTGACTCTTTGCGACCCCATGAATCGCAGCACGCCAGGCCTCTCTGTCCATCACCAACTCCTGGAGTCTACTCAAACTCATGTCCATTGAGTCGGTATGCCATCCAGCCATCTCATCTTCTGTCATCCTCTTCTCCTCCTGCCCCCAATCCCTCCCAGCATCAGGGTCTTTTCCAAGGAGTCACCTCTTCGCATGAGGTGTACAAAGTACTGGAGTTTCAGCTTTAGCATCAGTCTTTCCAATCAGTATTCAGGACTAATTTCCTTTAGGATGGACTGGTTGGATCTCCTTTGAGAGTCTTGAGACTCTCTTGAGACTCTTGAGAGTCTTCTCCTGCACCGCAGTTCAAAAGCATCAATTCTTTGGTGCTCAGCTTTCTTTACAGTCCAACTCTCACATCCATACATGACCACTGGAAAAACCATAGCCTTGACTAGACGGACCTTTGTTGGCAAAGTAATGTCTCTGCTTTTGAATATGCTATCTAGGTTGGTCATAACTTTTCTTCCAAGGAGTAAGCATCTTTTAATTTCATGGCTGCAGTCAGCATCTGCAGCGATTTTGGTGGCCCCAAAAAGTAAAGTCTGACACTGTTTCCACTGTTTCCCCATCTCTTTGCCATGGAGTGATGGGACCAGATGCCGTGATCTTCGTTTTCTGAATGTTGAGCTTTAAGCCAACTTTTTCAGTCCCCTCTTTCACTTTCATCAAGAGGCTTTTTAACTCCTCTTCACTTTCTGCCATAAGGGTGGTGTCATCTGCATATCTGAGGTTATTGATATTTCTCCTGGCAATCTTGATTCTAGCTTGTGTTTCTTCCAGTCCAGCGTTTCTCATGATGTACTCTGCATATAAGTTAAATAAGCAGGGTGACAATATACAGCCTTGACGTACTCCTTTTCCTATTTGGAACCAGTCTGTTGTTCCATGTCCAGTTCTAACTGTTGCTTCCTGACCTGCATATAGGTTTCTCAAGAGGCAGGTCAGGTGGTCTGGTATTCCCATCTTCTTCAGAATTTTCCATAGTTTCTTGTGATCCACACAGTCAAAGGCTTTGGCATAGTCAATAAAGCAGAAATAGATGTTTTTCTGGAACTCTCTTGCTTTTTCCATGGTCCGTGGATGTTGGTAATTTGATCTCTGGTTTCTCTGCCTTTTCTAAAACAAGCTTGAACATCAGGAAGTTCACGGTTCACGTATTGCTGAAGCCTGGCTTGGAGAATTTTGAGCATTTCTTTACTAGCATGTGAGATGAGTGCAATTGTGTGGTAGTTTGAACATTCTTTGGCATTGCCTTTCTTTGGGATTGGAATGAAAACTGACCTTTTCCAGTCCTGTGGCCACTGCTGAGTTTCCAAATTTGCTGGCAAACTGAGTGCAGCACTTTCACAGCATCATCTTTCAGGATCTATTACAATGTTTTTCATTTTTTTAAAGAAAGAATTGGCTTTATATCCAAAGTGTGAAAGTCATAGTTATAGAATGCAACTTAAGTTTTATTGTATCACCTTAAGAAATGTAAAAAAAAAATTAGATGTTACAGAAGGTGAGTAGGACAGAAATGATAGTTACTACTAAAACCTTCGTTCTGTATAACAGTTCTCAAACTTGGTTGCATATTAACATCACCATGGAAGCTTTCAAAATACTGATACCCACACTACATCAAACTGCGTCATATCAATTAGACCCACATCACTAGACATCAGCTTGTTTGTTGTCTTAAGTTTGCCAGGTGATTCCAGAGTGTAATCAAATGAGAACCAGTGGTCTATAGTTCATGGTACTATAGCTAGAAGCTGGAAGTTTATTTTTCTAAAGTTACAAATGTGATGAATAGTAGATTCCTTCTTATAACTATTACCGTTGGACAGAGAAGGAAATGGTGAGGTAGGAGGCTGCTGGAAGTGAGCCTGATGTTCCTTAGTGGGAAGCCAAATATTCTTTGGTGATGAGTCAGAATTCTGCATTTTAGGACTTCCCTGACTGCTCAGTGGTTAAGACTCTGTGCTTCCAATGTAGGCAGTCTGGGTTCAGTCCCTGGTGGAGGAACTAAGATCCTACATGGTGGTCAGAAAAAAAGAGAAAAAAAGATTCTTCATTTTGTTTCCAAGTTAGTCTGGTAGTCATTTTGTTTTACTGCAATGAGGAAATGTCCCTTTAGTCATTTTCCTAATTTTATTAAAATCTGTACTGTCTTTTTATAAATAGTTTGAATTAATTAGAGCTAGATCAGTGAGGTCATTATGAATAATTATATTATTTACCTGGATGTTAAAATCAACTTCCTATGGCAAACTATATATATTTTTAAATAGTTTTCTATAAAAGATATTTTAACAAATGCCATTTCTTCTGACAAACAACTTTATGTGTTGATAATGTTAACAGTCCTTATAAACAAATCTTTCATTATTTCAGTGAAGTCAATTTGTCTTTCTCTGCAAACAAATTGAGCAGAAACTCAGCTTTCTGAATTTGAGGTACAAAATAATTAGGTTTCTTTTTTTAATTTAATAGTAGTAGGAATGTAAATAGATTCCAACCTTTTCTTCTCTAATTGCTTCAGGCTTTATCAACTTTGGCAATGCATTGGAATTCCTTGGGGAAATTTCAAAAGTCAATATCATGTTTTTTAAAGTTCTTCATTAATAATTATCAACTGTAGCCTGGTACTCAGACCTCAGACATTCTTTTCCAGTCAAGCTAAAAAGTGAGTTTATGATTTTATTTCTATAGAAGTTAATAGAGAGTATCTGGAGATTATGAATAATTAGATTGCATGATAAGTGTATTACTTTAATAGATAATATCTGGGGTTTATGAATACTGAGATTGCACAATAGGTATATTACTTTAAGATTATCAAGGTTGTCTTTTGGGAGTGGGAGTGGGACTAGGGGGCGAGGATGGATGAAGGTGTAGACGGTACAAAGCACTTTTTAAAAGTAAAAATTATGGTAATGAACATTTTGGTTGAAAAGTTTAATAGTTATAAAAGTATTATCTCTTATTTTGAAATAATACATAATGAAATTTTACATTCATAAAATCAACATATTAGGATGTCTTCATATTAAAAATAATTCTAATGTTTTAAAGACAATCCTTTTAAGAAGTTTCTGACTGATTTTTTAAAGTGAACGTTTTACTAAAGTGTATATACAAACAAAAACTGCCCTTAATTTAACTTTTCAGAAAGGGAACACTCCTATGTAGCCAGCATTCAAGTCAAGAATTCTCTCTTGCCTGACACTAGAAAGCCCAGTCACTATCCCCTCCTTCTCCAAACACTGTCTTGCCCTTGAACACCATTTTATAGACTTTGTTTTTCATTTTGTTTCTGAACATTATATAAGTAGAATGTTAGGTTATATACTCCTTTACCTTTGGCTGCCTTTACTGAACATTATGTTTGTGATGTTTATCCTGTCACATTGTGTGGTTGTAGTTTGCTCATCCTCATTGCCATGTAGAATTCAATTTTAAGGATATGCTACAATTTATTTATCCATTCCCTGGTTGATAGGTATTTATATTATTTTCAGTTTTAGTCTATTGTGAAGAATACTCTTCTGAACATTCTTGTACATAGCTCTTCTTGTAGGTTTGGCTGAAATTTAAGTTTAGGAGTTGTTGCCAAGGTAATTACAGTCAGACATTAAATGAATATTAGAATAAGCATGAAATTAGCTTTTCATTTAGAAAAGTCTTGTGTGTGGTCTTAAGAGTATATATGTGGTATAACCCTCTCTTGTACAGCTTCACGGTGGATAAGTGAGGCTTGCACCAATTTCTGTTCCACCTTTTGGAAAAATACATAGTTTGGCTTATGCAGTATGCTTAGTATTAAATGGCAAAGCAAGATTGGTGATAATAAAGCTCTGGATATGTATAAACTAATGTCTCTTCAGGTTCCCAGTAGCCTGTGGGATAATAATCAAAGGGTAAAGAATAATAGCCTTTGAACCTGATGCCTGAGCTATAAAACAAATTCCATCCCTTGAAATATTCACTTCTGGCCCTGTTTTTAATAAGATGTACCAGAAATTCCCTGGTGGTCCAGTGGTTGACTCCTTGCTTTCATTCACTGCTGAGGGTGTGGGTTTGATCCCTGCTTGGGGAACTGAGATCTTTTAAGCCATTTTGTGTGGCCAAAATAAATAAATTTTTTTAAATGTACATTGCATCATTAGCTGATGGATATGTTCCTGTGTGTGCATGCTAACCTCTCCACTTGCCCTCAAGTCTGTATTTTAGGACCTGCCCTCTAATTCTGGTTTTGTTTAGATGTAACCCTACATCTATTCTAATTTACCTCTAAAGCCTTTGCACTGTTCACTCTTTGTATGAAAATTTGAAATGTTAGTCGCTCAGTTATATCTGACTCTTTGTGACCCCATGGACTGTAGCTTTCCAGGCTCCTCTGTCCAAAGAATTATTCAGGCAAGAATACTGAAATGGTTTGCCATTCCCTTTTCTAGGGGATCTTCCTGACCCAGAGATCAAATACAGGTCTCCTGCATTGCAGGCAGATTTTTTACCATCTGAGCCACCAGGGAAGCCCTCCGTCTTTGTTTACTAATAACCTATTTCATTTTGCAGGGGGAGGAGGGGAGAGGGACAGCTATTGGACTTTGTTCCCTTTGCCAGAGTATCTCCATAGATTAATAAACAGGGAGTCACATCCATTTGTCAATGTTTGGAGGTTTAATAACCTTTCCTTATGGTCAACCATTACTGAGGTTGCCTTGCCTCAATTTTCCACCCAAAAACTGTTGTTACTTGCCAGACTTATCTAGAGTTCTTTTTGTTGTGGTAGTGGTTTCCTTTGGGGGATTGGTAGGTGAGAAGCTTACAGGATCTTAGTTCCCTGGCCAGGGATCAAAACCATGCCCCCTGCAGTGGAACCTTGAAGTCCTAACCACTGAACCGCCAGGGAATTTCCTGCCTAGAATTTTTAACTGGAGTCTGAGAATTTTAAACTTCCACCACATGGTGTGCTTTCTGAAAGGGAGCTGGTGTGTCCCATCTTGTGATCAATTGCTCATTTAATTCTGTTATCTATCTTGGGGATTCATTCCTCTTTGTTGAATGTGTCATTCTTTTTTTTTTTTTCTAGTTAGAAATATTCCATTGTATGAGTATACCAAAATTTGTTTAGCCATTTACCTGGTGATGGATATTTTGGGTTGTTTATAGTTTTCATATTTATGAGTAAAGCTATTATAAACATTCATATGTAGGTATTTCTATGAGATATCAATTTTTTAAATATTTATTTATTTGGCTGTGCCACGTCTTAGTTTCGGCACACGGGATCTTTAGTTGCATCTAAGCACTAGGGATCAAACCCAAACCCTCTGCATTGAGAGCTTAGAGTCTTAGCCACTGGACTTACCAAGGAAGTCCCCTGCGTGGGATATGTTTTTGTTTATTGAGTAGTTTATTGAGTAAATGCTTCACAGTAGGATTGCTGGACATACGGTAAATATATGTTTGACTTTATAAGAGACTAATGTGCTGTTTTTAAAGTGGGTGTATATTTTCCATTCCCACCAGCAAATATATGAGTGTTCCAGTCACTCTGCATCCTTGTCAATATTTGGAATTATACTTCTTTTCCATGTTAACCATTTTAGTAGGTGTGTAATGATTTCTTATTGTGGTTTCAGTTTGCAGTTTTCAGATGACTAATGATGTTGAGCACATGTTTGTTTGCTAGTGGCCATCTGTATATTTTTGTTGGTGTCTATTCAAATCGTTTGCCCATTAAAAATTTGGATTATCTTCTTATTGAATTGTAGGAGCCATTTATATATCCTGAATACAAGTCTTTTGTTAGCTATTACATATTCTCCTAGCTTGTGGTTCATCTTAGGTTTGCCTTTTTGAAGAACAGATGTTTGATTAAGTCCAATTTATCAATTTTTCAATAGTTTTGTGCTTTTTTTGGTCTTATCTAAGAAAACATCCATCCCAGATCACAAAGATATTTTTTCCTGTTTTTTTCCACAAATTTAATGGCTTTAGCTCTTAGATATAGTTCTATAATATATTTCAACTTAATTTTTATGTATAGTATGAGGTGTATTTAGGCTGAGAGTTCTGTTTTGCTTTTGCATATGCATGTCCAGCTATTCTAGCATTGAAAAGACTGTTCTTTTCCCTTGACACCTTTGTCAAAAGTCAATTGACTATGTATGCATGGGTTTATTTCTTAACTTCTTGTGTTCTCTTGATTCATGGTGGTGAGTTAGTTGCGAAGTCATGTTCGACTCTTGTGACCCCATGGACTGTGGCCTGCCAGACTTCTCTATCCATGGGATTTTCCAGACAAGGATACTGGATTAGTTGCCATTTCCTTCTCCAGGAGGTCTTCCTGACACAGGGATTGAATCCCAGTCTGCCTCATTGCAAGCATTCTTTACCAACCGAACTGCTAGGGAAGCCCCTGTTGATTTATACATATATTCATACATATTATTATGCACATACCACATTGTTTTGATCATTGTAACTCTATGGTTAGTCATGAAATTGGTATATTCATATTACAGGAGAAATGGTATTGAGCTGAGAATTTTCTGTCTGTAGCTTCTTCCCACTGATACTGTATATGCCCTTCAGAATAAGACCATTTCTTATTTTATATGACACTCTGTCATATTTTTGGATGGACTTCCCAGGTGGCTCATTGGTATAGAATTTGACTGCCAGTTCAGGAGAGAGTTCTATCCCTGGGTTGGGAAGGTCCCTTGGTGGGGGAAATGGCAACTCACTCCAGTGTTCTTGCCTGGAAAATCCCATGGACAGAGGAGGGTGGCAGGCTACAGTCCTTGGGGTTGGAGAAAGTCAGACACGACTAAGCCCGCTTGCACACATTTATTTGAATAAATATTCACACATTTTAACTTGAAACTGTAAACTCTAGACCTTTTCATTTTGAAACATCTGCATTGTTTTATATTCAGAGCTAATCACAAATTGGAGTTCAATAGATATTTGTTGAACTGAATTGAATTGAGCTCTGGATAATTGTTTACTGATGTCCGTAAAGCAGATTGGTTGAATCAACATAGTGAAAAAGCGTAGTTCTGGCGATATTCATGTCATTAAGGAACCATGATTCTCTTGATCAAGAAATGAATCTTTCTGGACAGTTGCATTGTCACTTGTTTGTTTTTACCCACTGGAAAGATCTTGATTGAATTTTAAGTTTCCTTCTGTGTCCATTATTTAAAAAATCACAGCTCTACCAGAAACAGCCATCTGCTGGTATCGCTCAGCCTTCCTCTCCACAGTTGGCAATTCCCCAATGCTATCAGTTCTTTCAGTCTTTAGTTATTCATATATCTCAAAATATATGCTTATGTTGCAACTTTTATTTTCCACTTTTGGACATTGGGTTATGTTCATACTTTTTGCCAGGCACTGGCTGGTCAATTGAAAGTGGAATTTAGTTGAGGCATTTTAAAAGAGTTAGTAATGTTTAGCACTATTTATATCCTTCCAGTTTTCTCCACATTATTTTTTCTTTTTTCCTTTCTTCCCCACCCCCGCCCCAGATTATTCAGATATTGGATAGCCTGCGACAGTATTCTAATTTTTTAAAATCTTTTTTTCCTATTTTTCAATCCATTGTCTTTTTCCCCTCCTTTGTGAGAATTTTCCTCAACTCTGTCTTCTAGTTCCTTCATTGAGCTTTTGATCTGTTGTTGTGTTTTTAATTACCAACATCCCTTTTTTTGTTCTTTGAGTATTTCATTTCCTCTTACTAGTGTTCTCTCCTCACCCTCACACTAGTGTTCTGTTCTTGATTCATGGCTGACATGTCTTCTCTGAGGATGTTAATGATGACTTTTCTTGAGTGCTTTTCTTTTTAAATAGTCACGGTTTCCTTAAATTTGCCTCCGTTTTGTGTTTTGAGTTCTTTCATATTATTAGCTGTTAAATGTCTAGTGATCCGTCTCTGTTTAGTGATATACTCTGTTTCACCCTCTCCAGAAGATAAACTCAGAGTTTTTATAGTGTTCGAGGGCATTGTATCAAGTAGGGGATCTGGGAGCCTGTTTCATAAACTTTTAACCAGTCGTCCTGTTTTCTGCCCTATCATAACCCTACTTGCAGAATTACCTAGTTCTGCCATTCTGAGTTCTTTAGGGGTTCTTCAGTGGCACTGAAGAAGCTAAAGTTTCTTTTCAGCTTTATAGTCTGCTGAAGTAGGGTTCCACTTGTCAGATCTACTGAGACACTTCTGTGTTCATCTGCTTCCACCTGAAATTTGCTAGCTGTCTCTTCTTCTGTCCTGTGTATTTATGTCTCCAAAAGAAAATCTGTTTCTTGTCATTGTAAAATGAGTTTACTCTTGATAAATAAATCAGGAAGATTTCTAGTTGAAAGATAACGTTTGAACATGCTTATGTAGCTCTGTTCCTTCTTAAAACTTCTCTTTAATCAGAGATCGTAATTTCTTCAGCCAAGTACCCAATGATAATCTGACCTTTTTTTTTTAATGCTTAAAATCATTGTTTTCTTTAGTAACTGTGATTACAGGTGGGCTATTGTGGACTTGCCTAGCCTGTACCCTGTTGTACTCTTGCATTGTGCTGGTTGCTCAGTACGATACTCTGTTGCTTTACAGCCCTAGATCAAAAGTATACTGAAGTTATCATTCAATCATTTTTCCTACCTGCCCTCCCACAAAAACAAACAACAATAACAAACACATTTCTACTTAGTCATTGTTTTCACGTGTAGCAGAAGTGGCTATTTCTTCATGTCTTGCACGTAAATACTTCAGGTATTTTTTGAGAGCTGCACTGTTAAACAACATGGCCATTTGCCCTGCATATTTTACATGCTTATTCTTAATTTAATCTCTTGATTTCTGATTCTTGTTTTCTGCTGTTAAGGGTATCAAGTTCTGTCCTATGTATTTTATTGCATCCTTTTACCTATATTCTTCTTTGTAAAAAGAAGAATAAAAGAGTAATCTCTTAAGTATATTATGTCTTTTACTGATCATTTCTTCTTGGATTTTTTTCTTTTATGTAAAATGGCTAACTATCATGGACCTAACTAACCAATGAAAAGTATTTCCTCTAAAGTGGTGAAAACAAAGGCATTGGGTATATTGATTACCATCTTTGGCTTGTTAAAATTGCAGTGATTGATTGTTTCATTTCCAGAGGAAATCTCTTCTATTTGAGAAGGGCCTATGCCTAGGTTTGAAAACGATTCTGGAAAAGATAAGGGTTTAAAAAATAGTTACTTACTTTAATGGTAATACATTACATGGAAAAACACTAAAAAGGCACTTACTAAGAATATACAGTGAAGTCTCCCTCTCCCCTTCACCTGCTCTCTGAGTCCCCAAGCTCCCATTTGTTCTTCTCAGAAATAGTCACTGGAACCATTTTCCCCCTACATCCTCTAGAGAGCTATAAGTTGTTATGCGTATGTGCATGTGCATAGATCAGAATTTTTTTTTTTTCTTCTGCCACTTCTGTTCAACATAGTACTGGAAGTCCTAGCCAAAGCAATTAGACATTTCTCCAGAGAAGACACACAGATGGCCAGCAGGCACATGAAAAGATGTTCAGCATCTCTAATTATTAGAGAAATACAAAGCAAAACAACTATAAGGCATCACTTCACATCAGTCAGAATGGCTGTCATCAAAAAATCCACAAACAGTAAATGCTTGAGAGGGTGTGGTGAGAAGGGAATCCTCCCTACACTCTTGTAGGAATGTAAATTGATATAGCCACTGTGAAGAGTATGGAGCTTCTTTAGAAAACTAAAAATAAAACTATCATATGACCCTGCAGGGGGCTTCCCTGGTGGTGCTGGTAGTAAAGAATCACCTGGCAGTGCAGGTGATACGAGACATCTAGGCTCGATCCCTGCATCAGGAAGAGCCCCTGAGTAGGAAGCAGCAACCCGCTCCAGCGTTCTTGTCTGGAAAATTCCATGGACAGAAGAGGGGAGCCTGGTGGGCTATAGTCCATGGGGCCACAAAGAGTCAGACAAAACTGAGCGACTGAGCACATGATCCTGCAGTTCCATGCTGGGCATATATCCAGAGAAAAGCATGGTTTGAAAGGATACACGTACCCCAGTGTTCATTGCAGCACTATTTACAATAGCCAAGATGTGGAAGCAACCTAAATATTCATCAGCAAAGGAATGGATGAAGGAGATGTGTTACATATATACAGTGGGATATTACTCAGCCATTAAAAACAGTAGAATAATGCCATTTGCAGCAACATGGATGGACCTAGAGACTGTCATGCTGAGTGAAGGAAGTCGACAGAGAAGGAGAAATACTGTATGATATCCTTTATAGGTAGAATCTAAGAAAAACGATACAAGCGAACTTATTTACAAAACAGAAACAGGCTCACAGACTTAGAAAAGAAACTTATGGTTACCAGAGAGGAAGGGTGGAGAGGAGAGATAGTGAGGGAGTTTGGAATCGACATGTACACACTGTTATATTTAATATGGATAACTGGAGCTTTCCTGGTGGCTCAGTGGTAAAGAATCCACCTGCCAGTGAAGGAGACACTGATTCAATCCCTGATCCGGGATGCCATGAAGCAGCAAAAAGACCTGGTTCAGCCAAACAAGTAAATAAGTAATGTAAAAAAAAATGAATAAGCAACAAGCACATACTATATAGTACAGGAAATTCTGCTCAATATTATATAGCAACCTAAATAGGAAAAGAGTTTGAAAAAGAATAGGTAAATATACATGGTATAACTGAATCATTTGGCTGTATACCTGAAACTAGCACAGTATTTGTTAGTCAACTATATTCCAACATGAAGTAAAATTTTAAAAAAGAGAAATAGAAGGCACGCAAATCCAAAAAGAAGTAAAATCTTCTGACATGTAGGTGACATAAAATGTAGATGACATGATCTTAGGTATGAAATACCATAGGGACTATGTCATAAAAGTGTTAAAACTAAGAAAGTAATGTTGTAGGATACAAAATCAGTGTACAAAATTAAGCTGTGTATGCTAACTCTGCTAACAAACTTTCAAAAAGATAAAATTAAGAAAATTCCATGTACAATAGCATCAAAAACATATAACATAATTATTTTATATAAGGAGGTGAAAGATCTATACACTGAAAACTATAAAATGTTGATGAAGGAAATTAAAAATATAAATAAATGTAAATATATTCTGTGTTCATAGGTTGGAAAAATTACTAAAATGTTTGTACTATCCAAGGCAATCTACTGATTAAGTGAAATCTCTATCAATATTACAATGGCATTTTTCACAAGAAAACAAATCCTAAAATTCATGTGGACCACAAAACAACATGAACAGTCAAAATAATCTTGAAAAAGAACAAAGCTGGAGGAATCACACTTACTGATTTCAAATTACAGTTGACTCTTGAATGATGCAGAGGTTGGGGGACACAGTTGAAAGTGTATAACTTATCATTTGCCCTCTACATCAACTGATCCTCCACATCCGCAGATTCAACCAACCTGGAATTGTGTCCAACTGTAGTATTTACTACTGAAAAAACAAACAAAAAACAAAAACCATGTATAAGTGGACCTACACAGTTTGAGCCCATGTTGTTCAAGGGTCAAATAGTATTCCAAATGTATAATAATCCAGAAATTATGGTGCTGGCATAAAAACATAATTATAGACCAGTAGAACACAAAAGAGAGCCCAGAAATAAAGTGATACACGTGCATTCAAGTAATCTTCAGTGGAGATGCCCATAATATACAGTGGGGAAAAGATAGTCTCTTCAACAGATGATGTTGGGAAAACTGGATTTCCACATGCAAAAGAACAAAATTGTATCCTTATCTTATACCATATACAAAAATCAACTGGAAATGTATTAAAGACTTAAGCATAATATCTGAAACTATAACGCTCTTAAAAGAAAATATAGTGGGTAAGCTCCTGGATATTGGTCAAGGTAATGAGTTATTTCAATTTCACAACAAAAGCAAAAAATAAGTAGGTGGAATTACATCAGACTAAAAAGTTCTGCACAGCAAAGGAAATTATCAGTGAATGAAAAGGCAACCTATGAAATGGAAGAAAATATTTGCAAACCATATATCCATTAAACGGTTAATATCCAAAATATATGAGGAGCACAGAAAAATCAACACCAAAAAAAGAACAAAGCAAAAAAAAACATATCTAAAAATGGCAAAGCTCTTGAATAGACATTTTTCCAAAGAAGACATACAAGTAGCCAACAGGTGTATGAAAGGTGCTTAACTTCACTGATCTGCAAGGAAATACAAATAAAAATCACAATGAGATATCATCTCATACCTGTTAGAACTGTTATATCAAAATGTCAAAAGATAACAAGTACTGATAAGGATATGGAGAAAAAGTGAATCTTTGTATGCCATTAGTGGCAATGTAAATTGATATACCCATTATGGGAAATTGTATGGAGGTTCCTCAAAAAATTAAAAATAGAACTACCAGAAAAAAAAAAAGAAAACATAAAATTACCATATGATCCAGCTGTCTCATTTCTGGGTATATATATCCAAAGAAAATGAAATCACTGTCTGGTAGAGATATTTGCACTTCCATCTTTATTGTAGCAGTATTCACAGTAACTGAAATAAGATATCTATTGATGGATGAGTAAAGAAAATATTATTTCTATATATAATGGAGTATTATTCAGTTTTTAAAATGAAGGTAATCTTTTAATTTATGACAACACAGATATGAAGGGCATTATCCTAAATAAGATAAAGTGAAAATGAAAGTGAGGTCGTGTCTGACTCTTTGCTACCACATGGACTGTAGCCTACCAGGTTCCACCATCCATGGGGTTTTCCAGGCAAGAATACTGGAGTGGGTTGGCATTTCCTTCTCCAGGAGATTTTCCTGACCTGGGATTGAACCCAGGTCTCCCACATGGTAGGCATTGTAGGCTAGACACAAAAGGACAAATACTGCATGGTTAACTTATATGTGGAATCTAAAAAAGCAAAAGTCTAATTCATAATAAAAGAGAATAAAATGGTGGTTACAAGAGCTAGGGAGTGGGAGGAAGGGGAGATATTGGTCAAAGGGTACAAACTGTAGTTATAGGATGAATAGGTTCTGGATACCTAATTTACAGCATGGTGACTATAGTTAATAAATACATGCAGTTTGCTACGAGAGTAGATCTCAAATGTTCTCACCACATACACACAAAAAATAGTAACTGTGAGGTGATAATTATGTTAATTAACTTGATTGTGATGTTTTACATATAATAAGGCTTCCCTCATAGCTCAGTTGGTAAAGAATCTGCCTGTGATGCAGGAGACCCCAGTTCGATTCCTGGGTTGGGAAGACCCTTGGAGAAGGGATAGGACACCCACTCCAGTATCCTTGGGCTTCCCTTGTGGCTCAGCTGGTAAAGAACCCGCCCACAATGCAGGAGACCTGGGTTGGATCCCTGGGTTGGGAAGATCCCCTTGAGAAGGGAAAGGGTACCCATTCCAGTATTCTGGCCTGGAAATTCCATGGACAGTATAGTCTATGAAGTGACAAAGAGTCAGACACGACTGAGCGACTTTCACTTTCACACTACATACATATATTAAAATATCATACTGTATATCTTAAACATACGCATTTTTTAACTTGCAAGTCATACCTCAAAAACCTGGAAGAAAGAAAAGTAATATGGTATTTTTAAACAGCAACCTCAGATAGCATTAGATCTTTAAGAGTTCATTCAACAGATGACATATTAAGTATGCCATCAACTGAAATTCACAGATTTTAAAAATATGTACCCTGTTGTGAGAAATAAGACCATAGATTCAAAGTTTATGGAGTAGGAAGGAATTAAAATGAAGACACATGAATTTTAGTTGTCTGAGTATCTCACCTCAATTTCTAGATTGCCTTTTATCGTATTTCAATCTATGCTCTTAAAAGCATAGAAAATTAGAAGTTTTTTTTAGATATTTTAAGTCATAAGATTATGATGTCAAGATATTATAAATCATTGCTTAATATTCTTTGTTCACTTATAATTGAATTGTTTGAGTGTTATTTGTAAAGAATGCTGGCAATATACTTTTGAAAGAGAAAGATCTCAGTATTTAGTCAGAGGGAGTAAACTGTAAGATTCTATCAGTTTGAGATAACGTTTCTCTAATCGGCTATCTCCATAACACTGTAGCTCTTTCTATCTATGGGATCTGATTTATTTTTCAACTATTATTTTGTATTCTTCAGTTGTGAATTTATATACTCAATTCTGTTTATATACTCAAGCATAGTGCTCTGTTCCATTCCGTTCCCTTCAGTCGCTCAGTCGTGTCCGACTCTGCGACCGCATGAATCGCAGCACGCCAGGCCTCCCTGTCATCACCAACTCCCGGAGTTCACTCAGACTCACATCCATTGAGTCCGTGATGCCATCCAGCCATCTCATCCTCGGTCGTCCCCTTCTCCTCCTGCCCCCAATCCCTCCCAGCATCAGGGTCTTTTCCAATGAGTCAACTCTTCGCATCAGGTGGCCAAAGTATTGGAGCTTGAGTTTTAGCATCATTCCTTCCAAAGAAATCCCAGGGTTGATCTCCTTCCGAATAGACTGGTTGGATCTCCTTGCAGTCCAAGGGCCTCTCAAGAGTCTTCTCCAACACCACAGTTCAAAAGCATCAATTCTTCAGCACTCAGCCTTCTTCACAGTCCAACTCTCACATCCATCCATGACCACAGGAAAAACCATAGCCTTGACTAGAGGGACCTTAGTCGGCAAAGTAATGTCTCTGCTTTTGAATATAACTATCTAGGTTGCTCATAACTTTTCTTCCAAAGAGTAAGCGTCATTTAATTTCATGGCTGCAGTCACCATCTGCAGTGATTTTGGAGCCCCAAAAAATAAAGTCTGACACTGTTTCTACTGTTTCCCCATCTATTTCCCATGAAGTGATGGGGCCAGATGCCATGATCTTCGTTTTCTGAATGTTGAGCTTTAAGCCAACTTTTTCACTCTCCTCTTTCACTTTCATCAAGAGGCTTTTTAGCTCCTCTTCACTTTCTGCCA